>DWEH01000341.1:0-12364 GCA_018245815.1 Apyrrothrix aesculapus | reverse complement strand
GTGGCTACTAAGTGATGTCTTAATTACTTTTCCCTATTAATTAATTACTGCATTTGTTCCCGGTGCATGGCATTTGATTTTGATTTGTTTTACATAATCATCCTCTTTTAAATGTTTCGACTGAAACGTCACTTGGGTGCCAGAAATTACTGGTACGTTCGTATGCATGTAATAACAGTTCGAAACGAATAAAATACTTTAAAGACCAATTTTATTTTCAACGTGAGCATTGCAACACGAACATCACATCCAAACATCTATATTCATAAACAAATAGTATGGTAATAGTCCCCTTTAGTATAAAAGTGTTACAGTTAGAAGAAAAAGAGTAATTTTCGAAGAGATTTTCAAAACTACTACGAAAATTATGCACCAATTATTTATATATTTATTTCTTTGCCTACCCTGGAAGGTACCTGGACTAATGGTATAATATTAATTTATTATTTATATTATTATTATTTACATATTATATGATGATTGCCGCGTCAGTCTAATGGTTTCAAGCGCGACTGCTGAGCGAAAGGTCCTGGGTTCAATTCCCGGGTCGGATATTATTGGGGTTTCTGACTTAACATTTCTAGTAATAGCATGGAGTCTGAACTTGTACCCGGTTTATGGCAATAGCCTCACCCCATATTCCATGGTGGGGCGCTTAATATAACAGGTGAATCGTAGGAGTGGACTACACCAGCTCCGCCTACCCTTTTAAGGAGATACGGACCTAATTTTGTTACATATTATTATATACTGCGAAAATTATAAACACAAATAGAATGTAACCTGGATTGAGATCCCCCGGTAACATGACCGTCATACGTATAGACCAGCATAGTACACACCTACTCTTGTTATGCTAATATGATGGAACATGGCCATGGCACATTTCCACTGGATACATGAAACATGGCAATAGATAGAATCTGTGACACTGAGCGCAAGGCCATAGTACGCATGTCATTTTACAGCAAACGGTTTTGTTAAATATATATTAGGTTATGAATTGGTTCTATGAAAAGTGACTTAATTCTGTACTGACACTAACAATTCCTATTGCTGTAGTTGCGTCACCATTGAAATAAAAATAATATTACTAAGAACTTATACTAACTAGATTAATTGATAGGAATCCTATTCCTAGTCCTCTTCGAGGTCGGTTGCAGACCTCTCTTGCCTGCAGGAGCCAGTTGTAACTGGCACTTGTTAGTTTGCTACTCTGTTCACTTAAAAATATATGTATTGAAGTTGACGTTACGGTATAGATAGCGTTCAATACACAAAATTAGGCTTTGACGATAATATTATAGTAGAAATTAATTCATGGAGTAATGACACTGCACGACGTAATTAAACAGAATTGATCATTCCAATGGGGTAATTAAAATTTAAATATAATTTAAGCTGGAAGCAATTGATAGATTCATTAAATGTAACTGATTTATCAGAATTGAAAAGTGATTAATAAAGGAGAAATAAATTATAATACCTTAAAGTTCCAAAATTACAAAATAATTTAAAGCTAGAACTACGCTAAAAGGTATACTTTCTACGCACGCTGAAAACAGTCACGTTTGTTTTGACGTGGATCGTCCATCGTTCATGACATGCGGAAGACGCGATTTATTCAGCCCCTCCCATCACATAGACGTAAAGTCTAGTTTATCAGTTCTAATAGCTGAAACACGGATGTAACATATCATTACCTAATGGAACCTGTATACATACAAACACGTGCATACATACACGTTGCGCTTATTTAATTCACCTGCACTACCGTTGCAGTAAACGAGGGTAGGTGCCTACTTTAACTCTCGGGAGGCTACAAGCCGCGTGTGACCCGGTTTCAACTCCATTTGAGACTAACCATACTATCTATATGGCTAGCGTTAGGGTTGTCACTTGGAAACCGGAATAAGTGCTGGAGTGGAAAAATGATTGTTTGATTCTCGTACAGTTATTACATGCAATTGCCCTAGCTATATGCTTTTTAATAACTATCACTAGATAACAGTAGTAGGTAGCAGCCTTGCGTATATAGCACTTTTTCAACTCAATTTACTTCTCTGTCCGTAAATTACAAAAAGCGGCAAGAGGCAATTATTTTATCACCTTCTCATTCACCTAAAAATGTCTCAGTAAAGGAAGATGAGCGTACATCTGCCATCCCTACCTATGGTATGTATGTACATCGATTTTACGGACAATTGAATCGATTTCAGCGCGCTCAATTACATCGAAAACGCGGAATCGAAAGTCATTTTTTTCACATGACGACGTACAAATAACAATCGTGAGGAGACGATTGAAATGTCAGAAGAATTGGTGCTGCGATGTCGCGTGAGGTAGAAACGAAATTACCGGGGAATTGTTGGCTATTGACCGTTCGTCTGCCGTTTTGACATTTACATGCTTAAGTATTATGTTTCAGTTCGATTATGTTAAGAATAATAATTACGTTACATCACGCCTGTAATCCCCGAAGAGGTAGGCAGAGGAGTGTAGTACACTCACACGTTTCTTCAGTTACGTTTATGTCGCATTATGGAATATGTGGTGAGTCTACTGCCATACACCGGCCACAAATCCAGACTCCGAGTCACTACTAGAAATTTCTACTAGAGAATGTAAGTTAGAGAGAAATCCAATAGCACCCGACCCGGGAATCGAACCCAGGACCCCTTGATCGGCAGTCGCGTTTGCAACCAACACGACAAACGAGACAGTAAATAATAATTAGTTGTACGATAAACACGTCGGCGGCGCGTAGTGATTGTCTAGCAAAAAATGTATTCGATGAAAGGGAGAACATTTACGCTCGCGTTATCGTTGATGGGTTAATATTAATGATGGATTGTTTGACGGAGCTGTGAAGATACGACTGGAACGAAACGACAAATAATGAAAAGAAAAGAGCTAAAAAGAAACGACACTTTTAATTTATGTTCCTGCGAATCACTTTTAAAAACAGACCGGATAATGCGTCAAAGTAAAACCTGCGCGCGTTCATGAAGAGAGTGATGACTGCAGAAAAAGTGTTTAAGAATAGAGATAATAAGCATTTGTTGCTGTCTGCTAACCCCGTAAGGGACCCGGCGTGATGGTAAATAGTTAGTTACAGATGAATAATACTGAGTAGATGGTGTGAGCAACGATGCTCTGCGAACCCCAAACCGCATACACAGCGTGGGTATTATGAGCATACACTCCTCAGGCCGACGTCCAGGAGTGAACTGAGACAGATTGATGATGTTCATGGAGTCCTTACAAACTCATTTCATTTTATTTGCGATTGGATGCAGTATCTACTGATATCAGCGGCTATATAACTTCAGACTGGCTTTTCATGACCGTTGGGTACATTGGTAACATACTACAAATAATACCACAAACATACATTAACTTAACAAATTAAATATGTGCAAGTAGGAAGAATTTACGTAAGCTACAACAAAACCTTATTTATGCCACACAAACTGATCCTATCTCATACATTACTTGTAGCTACCGAGAAAGCTAATGAATAAAATTAATTTTTTAATCCCGCGTAATTAGAAGGACTTTTATTACTTAGTGTCATGACAGTATTAAAATTATAATAGTGACATTCATATGAGAGGTCAACGATCCCGAGAATGACTGTCTAGTTTTTTTATCAACCGAGACGACAATTATATTAAAACGGAATTTTTAACACGAGGTAACTTCAATCTGATATTAAATATGGATTAATATTCGTGAGCTACTCAAATTAAATAATATCAGACGGAATAAACATTTGTCTGTTTGCCACTACTGTTTCACGTGGTCATACTGCAGCACAGCGTTGCTATTAAAATTGTATTATGATTTTTTTGCATGTTTATAATTACATACATTTTTTCTTTGGTTTGTTCTTTCTTATTTATTCGTATTATTATTGTGTCTTTCTTTTTTATGTATATTGTACTTTTTAAAGTGGTTGTTTTTGTGTAGTGGCTGCGAATAAAGCTTTTATTATTTCATTTATTATTTTCGGGAGAGGGAAGGAACTCACCGAATTACATGTGTTGATGTCTTTGACGGCGCCTGAGTCCAGCAAGTCGACCACTGTATCGAGTTGGCCGGCTCGGGCCGCTCGCAGGAACGCTGTGTTGGGGTCTATCTGTAATAAAAAAATATATGTTCATAGTCACTTTTTAAATCGAAACATACATATTTAAAGCTTGCTCATTTTTTAACTGAAACATTCTTAACAGACTGTAAAGTATGGTACTAAAGTATCGTGGCGGGAAAATAATTTTTAAATGAAAAAATAAAAGTCCTATTGAAAACTTAAACTTTAGTTTTAATCCGCCAAAATGTGCTAATGTCACATTGTGATTTAAAGTTTCTACCATTCACAAGTCGCCTTTGAGCGATCTGCATGAACGTGAATATTTATTGATACAAAACGTCTAACTCGGTCGGATCTCGTGATAAAGGACGGAGAGTAGAGGTTCGTAGAAAGCGATTTGGCACGATCGCGAGCTGGAAAGTTTGTTTAGGGGACGAAATAACACGCTGCTATACCTATTATTTTCCTTTGACTCGAACATACAGAACAAATAGGACCTCGGGAGGGGGGAGCTGCAGCCATTCAAAACGACATACAAAACAAAACTATAGTTTACGTACATATATACGTTTACGTCGTATATTTAGTATACTTTTGTCAGTTGAAACAGGTAGGTACGGCGATAGAGTTATCGCAAGAGAATTAGGAATAATAATATTACTTTACTACTATTCTATAATCATGTTTAACGAAACACTAAAAGACGCATATATGTATGTTTGTATATATTATATATGAAGGGATTTAATTTTAATCTTAATTAAAGGAAGATTAATTTTAATCTTGTGACATAACATAACGCCTGTACCTCCCCGAAGGGTTAGGTAGAGGACTCGTTGTAGACTCGCATTTTTCACCAGTTATGTTTACGGTTCTCCATGACGTATGGCAGTGACATTTTCTAAAATTTGTGATATCTCATAAACCTTAACATAAAGGAATATTCCTATTCTACCTTCTCATTCACCTGGTATTTTACTTTTCATCGTAAAATGAAATTTAGAAATCATTATTTCATCTTTGTTGCCCTTGTCAATGAAACCTTTATTTATAAATAGCATAAACAAAAAAAAGTATCAATGATGAGATAAATAAAAAATAGAATAAATAAAAAAAGCTGCCAAATTGACTATGACAAAGCTTAGATTCAGCACACGGCAAGTTGCTGGTGCGTAGCGCGCCCTACGCTTTCACGTTAAACCGTAACTGATTACGTTTTATTACTTACTCTTATTCGGGTAACTCGGTTGAGCTCTATGTGTGCGTGTGTTAGCGCCGTTGTGTGCGTTCGTGCCGTTGTGTATTCGCTGATCACAATCATCATTTATAGTTTAATGCTAACAATGATTAAATCTGATTTATTTAAACCCCTTTTAATTGTTCTGACTTCAATAACTGCATTGAAACGAATACAATTATAGTTTGGTTATCGAACGAACTGATTAGTGTATTTTTTTTCAATCCATTTATCTTTCCACTGCTGAATACGGTTCGCCTCTCAGAATGAGAGGGTTGAGGCCACAGTCTGCCACGCTGGCCAAGTGCGGGTTGGCAGAATGCGTGTACATTCTTAGAGAACTTTATCCATTCTAGTGCATACAGACTTCCGTGGCAAATAACGTAGTGTAGACATCGCTCAGTGTATTTCCATACGCTTCTATCTGATGTCGATGAATTTATTGTTGATCGAATCGATTGGCCCAGGTGTCATATCAGCTAACTGTGTTTCTGTGTTCATTGTTCGTGTACACTTTGATATAATCCAGTTTGAATGTAGACCAATTGAAATGAAAATAAAGTTTTCATGATCGTTCTGTTTTCATGGACAACATTGGAAACATAATTATATGTGACAAAGTATGACGTGAGAGTGCCTTGTAAGTGCGTTTTGGTCCCGGTACACTATGTAAGGTGCGTGTTTTGCTGATTTTTATTATATGTAATTGCGTAGTATTATAAATAAAATATATACTGATTGCAACAGATGAACGTTCCGAACAATAGGTTAGCAAGCTCCCGAAATTACGAAAACGTAGGTTAGAATTTGCCACTAACACTTGCCTGCGCAAGCGCTGATTCCGGTCGGAAGTTATTTCACTATTCTGCTCGCGACCTGCGACTGCTTATCATGTACTTCATAAATTACAACAGGTCTGAAAAATACCTTTAATTCTCCCTACTCCATGGGACAGATAATATTTCTGGTGAAACGTGGGAGTGTACTACACTCCTCTACTTACCCCTTCGGAGAAATACGAGCGTAATGTTACGTTTATACTTATATACATATACATCACAGATTAACAAAAAATATTTGTATGAATGTACGCAAGATGTACATATACCCAATATTTATTTAAACGCTTTCCAGTTTTATTGTTTTTTTCACGATCATAATACTTATAAACTGTCCGTATGTTACACAGTTTACTGTAACTACTCTGAAATATTCGCAGGTAGTTTAATTAATGTCGCTTTGGACGAGCGTTCATTTCCGAACTTTATCAAGCTGACCTTGCACTTTTTGAGTTTTAATAAAATTTTATTCGCTTCATTATTATTTTATATTATGTTATATATTTTAACTACATCACTAATTAATGGTAATGCACGTTAAAATTTCACTAATATCACCGTATATTTTAGAACTTTTAGCTCAGTTTTAGAATTTGCTTGAAATACTAGCCCAGGCTAATTTATTGAATGACTTTTGATGAATAGCTTTTGTTTTTTTTTGTTTGTTTTTTGTTAATGTCAACATTGAATTCGATATTTAAGCTAAAGTTGTTTTGTAATAATGCCCGTATACGATAGTGTATATTGTATCGTGAATTATTGCAAAATAATTTCAGCTCAATTTATTCAGAACGATTTCCCTACAAATAAACTCCTGGCACAACATGATATTAAAACCGATGGCAAGTTAAAATCCAGATGAAACAAATGCGAAACGCAGTTTTCGCTGCAAGAAGTTAGCTGCAACTCTGCAACACCAAATTAATTCCTAATTCAATTATCACTCTTTCATAAGCACTTCCGATTTTCCACACAGTGATTTAAAATATTTCACATGATTTAACATTCTCGTACCATAATGAAACATCAAAACGCTTGCCTCTTTTACTGTTTGATATATAACTGAGTTGAACTAAGTTGTTATCTACTCATTAAGCAATATATACGGATTTCCATGTAAATAACAACATTACAAACGAAATAGTTTTCTAATCATTTTTGATTAATCCCCATTACAATTGCAAATTTTGAAGAAAATAACGTTTGTAACACATACAACTCCAATGGCTTCAAAATTAATTACGATAAATTTAATTCATCTTCCATAAATGTAAACAAACCTAATAAGTGCAATTTTTTTTCATATAAAAATTACACTACCAAAAATAATAAATCGTTAATCGCGCTGTATTAACCGTTGACGAAAAACAACTATTAAAGGGACATGAGTAATTTTCATAATGATAGCAGAGCGAAAGCTTTTATGTTTCAATACGGTCCGAGCGGACGGATGTAAGAACGCACCACTAGCGTGATGGAGTACACGCGTCTCTCGAGCGGTAAGATACGCGCGCCGCACCACACCGCCATCGCGGCACTGGCTGCGCGCGCGCAGCCGCGCTCGCCTCGCCGACCGGCGGCCGGCGTGCTGGCGAATTCGTTCGACACCAGCTACCACAATGTGGAGATTCTTTACCTTACGTCGTCACACAGAGATGGTGTAGTTTATTTGACATTTGAAAGTTATATGAGTATTTGGTGCTCTGAGTAACATTGCTTAGTGGTTTGGATTTCAGCTTTCGATTGCGATGATGTGAAGTTCGAATCCTGGTATGCAACTCTGGCAGTACAAAACCCTATTTATGGTGATAACTTGAAAATGTCGAAAATGTCGAAAATGGTGAAAATCTTTCATGTCCATCGAGGACTGGACAAAGTAACAGGTAGGGCCAATCTAGTATATAAGTATCGTAATGATAACATTTTTTTTAACTGTTAGAACCATATGTCTGAAGCTTGCACGGTAATATAAAGCACCTGCGTTTCCAGTATACACTGCTTTAAGCAATGTTTGCATAGTTTTGTTTCAGTTCAAACATTGTCACGAGCAAACAATCTAGAGCATCGAACAAAGCTATTTAATATGCGGTAAGCGTTCAAACCTAGCTGTCGTGGGGAATGAGGTTCACTAAACTGAAACCACAGCGAATTATAATCCTAGCTGAAATTAGAAAGAAAGATTAAAAGATTGATCCTCGCACTCACTTCTGGTGACCAACATCAACAAATATCTATAATACAATAGTGAAGTGAACATTTCCACGTACTTTGAACAGAACAACAAAACAGTACCAGAAAATCGTTTTACATATGTTATAGCTAGACGACTAACCGGTGAAACGTGGGAGTGTACTGCACTCCTCTGCCTACCTCTCCGGGGATTACAGGCGTGATGTTACGTATATACACTTTACATACATTTCTGTGTGAAGATCGGTTACAGCTCTGCATAGATCGGTTAAGATTATTAGCAAGCGCTTATGATACTACCGTACTGCGGAGATTAACATAACGATATTCATATCCTTAATGAATGCAAACAACCAATTGTTCCCTGTGGATGATGTGATTGTTAATCCACCTTATGGTGTTCTAAAATTTCCAATTTAAAATTAGGTCCACGGGTCTAAATCAAAACAATTTAACAATTTAAAAAAAATAGTAAAAACTTGTAGGCCAAACAATACAATAATATGGTGAATAGTAAAATAAAATAACTCGTGTTCTCGCATCATCGTTGCATAGTGTGATTCTATACCGGACCAACCATGGATTCAGTACAATGAGCAACGAGGCTCTAGGTTCAATGGTATAATTATTAAACAGTGCATGCTGCATCCCACGATCAAATAATGGGGCCACGGAGCGTATTAAATAAATAACACTGCCATCACAATAACACGAACACAATTCTTTCGAAAATTATTCGTCAAATTGCCTATCGTATATCCAATTCCGATACCGCTTATTACAGAAAACATAAATTGAATGAGTGTTGTGTACCTACTGCAAAAAAAGGAAATAATGAGTATCATTATTATTGGAAGATAATAGTGGTTACCGTTAGAAAGTGCGATAGTGAGCCGGGGCGGCGTCGTGGAGCGCGGAAGCCTCATCAGACGGAAATAAGGTTTTAATTGGCCGCCGCGACAAATCGCATGGCGGCGGGGCGATCGTGCACTTGCCAAATAGAACACAAAAAATCCGTCAAATCTCGATCTTGATCAGCCAGAAGCGGAACACGCACAATACCCGACACCGAGCCGAGCTAATATCGGCGAGAGAGAATTTCGTGGCGCCGGATGACGGGAGATTAAATTCCATCGCGGCCGAACGCCTCCCGAAGTTGCGTTTTCGTGAGTGAAATGAATTTGGCCTTTTAGCGGAACCGTTACTATCGGTAGAAAAAAGCAAACTGACATAGCCCTTCTTTGTAGGGCACGTAACAAAACAACGTTGTTGATGGATGTTGCTAGTGTGGCGAGGTTCGTGCTCTGTCACCATTGAGCGTAACAACACTCTTGACGGTTCGCGATTGGTCGACCTTTGCGGTTGTCGCGTTCAATTTGTACCTTCGATGTGTTCGAGCACATAATCGATAACAACCGCAAATTATTACGCAGTTAATATTGTTTTAAAGCTTTTTTTATTAATCTAGAGGCTTTATAGTTCTAGCATCATTCATGTATGTAATGTTCATTAAAATAATATTTGTATTACGAACTTAGAACCAATACTCATAATAGTCACTGACTCTAACAGTTCTATTTTTACAATCCTGCTCGGTGTCAGTTCCAGATATCTATGGGCTGCAGCGGCTACTTGTGACTGACTGCTGCTTGCAACATAAAATGCTCTATACACATTAAAAATATAAGGAACATAAATACAAAATGGTAAATCTAATTTTTCTTATGAACTATTTATATCCAACCAAAGCACGTCGTGGCTCAAACTACATTTGCATTGAAGGCGTGTCGATTGTCAATGAAGTGAAGTTAAACGTCTATTTAGTTTATTGCGATGAGAGATCTACGATAAACCGGTGAAATTATTTACAGGCGACCATTTCTATTAACAGCATTCGAAAGTGAAGTACGGCGGGTATCTAGAATAGGATCGGGCTTAGTGGAGCAGTTCATGATGCCCGAGACTTGTGATAAGCGACCACCACAATACACATCGAACAATACAGCCTTTCCAACGTCCAACTTTCGTGTCTTATGGCACAGCGTTCTAACGTACCGTTTGCAAGCTAAAGTTTTTAGCAACAAAATATTGGCAAGAGTTACACAATCAATAACTATCAGGATGTAATATTTATGCACTTCTACCTCAAATTACATTATCGATTAACATGGATTCTAATATGGATCGAGAGGTCCTAAGTTCAAATCCCGGGTCGGGTACTATAGGATTTTTCTAACTTAGATTTTCTAGTAGAGGCTCGGAATCCGGGTTTATGCCCAGTGTATGCCAAAAGAGTCACCATCTATTTCATAATGGGGCTTAAACGTAACTGGTCAAGCGTGGGAGTGTACTACATTCCTCTGCCTACCTCTTCAGGCGGGGATTACAGGCGTGATGTTACGATATTTATTGATTCCAATATTCTCAGTTATAGATTCCCCATCGTTCCGAATTATGTAATAAAAATGTGAATGTGTCGTAATTCAATGTTCTTCAAGTCTTAGGGAAAATGTCCTAGCATAATCAGCTTTTTAAACATCAATCTATGTATATATAATACCCTGATACAGACGACTGCAAAAATGTTTTATTAAGAAAAAAAAACTACTCTTAGCATTACCGATAGTTACGATAAATGTACACTGCAATAAATATAGTTTAATCGACAACAATCATAAAAAGCCTCCTTGGTTACATAAGACAACAAAAAAATGTTATTTTTTTATTTTTCACTTTTAAAAATAGTACATTTTTAAAATAGGATAAAATAATGCACATTCAGTAGCACAAAACGATGTTGAATCGCCGTAAGATGTTTGAAACATAACCTTCCTATTCATAGTTATTATACAGCGTTGTTTACTTTAAAGCAAACTTTAAGGCTTAAAATATGTTTTGGTTCAAACAGTTTGTTTTTAAGAAAAAATGCAAAGAAACATCCCAAAGGTGATAAAGGCATACACATACATTGACACGAAGGCCCGAAGAAGGTAGAAACGTGATTAGCTCAATTGCTATTTGGTTACGAACCTTGAAATTATGCGTTGCAGAATAATTTCAATTATACTATAGGTATTGCTATTAATATCTCATCAACCCAGGTTGCTTAAGAGGTAAGAGTATCAAATACCAAATATCCCTCTCCATATAGACCAGACGTGATTCATTACTGTATTCATACACGCTCGCCGGTTTCGGAGACTTCTCACTCGTCTATCAGCCAGCGGCTTATTATTTCATAATAACGCTAAAAACAACAAAATTAATAACTTAAATTCTAAAGGTACAAAAATATAAAGGTCGTTAAATCCACTCTGACGGCTGTTCAACAAGGCATCACTAAAATGGGCCGCAAAATTACTAACACTGAAACAAAATGACGGGGATTGAGTCAAATTAGATCTAAAGTTAACATTTGCGGTTACGCTCCCCGTTCTCGCTAGCGGCAATCATATTAGCACGTCGCCCGCGGCTTTGTTGATACAACGAAAGCGAGGGAAATATCGTAGGAGTTTCGCGACGTTAGTATACGAGTAATTGATGTCCCAACTGTTGACACAAAGGCGAATAATTGTTATCAACATCGATCGTTGCTTTCTATGTTTAAACTACAGCTATGATTTTGACGATGAAATCCGGAGACAAGCCGGGATCAGCGACATAGCCCTCAAAATTAGCAACTGAAGTGACAATGGGCATTGGGCAAAGGTTGCCCTTCTACCAGGATGCAGCTGGATTCAAAAGGCTCTGAAACGGGTGGAGTGGCACCGGTTAAGGGAAGTCTATGTCCAGCGGTGTACTTCAAAATTCTGATGGATGGATGAATGTAGAAGAAGCACACCAGGCCTGTAAAGGGATATAATTGGCATTTGATGCTCTCTACCTAGCCCTTAAGGGACCTGGCATGACGGTATGTTAATAATAATAAAATGCAATTGAAATTACAGTTAAAACGTTCCAAATCGTTAAATATACAACTTTGCGTGGTTGCTTTTGCACCCAACC
>DWEH01000340.1:0-12369 GCA_018245815.1 Apyrrothrix aesculapus | reverse complement strand
GGGTTCCGTTTTTACCCTTTGGGTACGGAACTCTAAAAAAGTTAAACGGAACTCTAAGATAGAAATTATAATAAATAAAAAACGAAATCATATAGGTATTTATTCTTACTGTACTATTAGTTCCTACTAACAAAACAGTCCGGCCCTGTTCCAGATTATGATGTCGCTTTCTTGAGGCACAATCTTGTTATGTAAAAGTCAAATATCACGTTTAAACTTACCGATCTTGTTTATTTTTATCTTTGTTATTACTTGCACTTTTCTTCTGCTTCTTTTTTGCTAACTCTGGAGGCACAACTTTTATTAAATTATCCATAATTGAAATAAAAACAGAGCACGGTTATTGTCAGCACGTGGAATAAACAGAAATGGCGGCCATGACAGAGTAAATATGGCGTCTGATTGACTGTTATGGACTTGGGCTCGTATGATTTGAAACTCTTGTGTGACAGGTTGGATTGAAAAAATCTATCAATTTTCGCCCTTAATTTCTTTGAGAAGTCGTGGATTTAGATCGGATTGATCTAAACGCAATAAAAGTGCCATTTTTTGTGAATCGAAAAATTAAATAAAACCATAAATGGACGGGACTGGACTTAAGCGTTTTTTATATTTATCGACACATATTAGATTGGTATAAATATGAACGGCATTTGCAATGGTTTAGTGACTTCTGGATTATATGTTGAAAGAAAACATACATTTCTACATATTTCGTCTTAAGCGGCACCGCTTGTGCTTCTAGATAATTCCAGATATTTCTTTATTAATACAATATTGCAACATATATTCTTTATGTTTTACATAGCCGCGATAATATTTTAACAATGATAGTGCATAACTTTCGTGCATGACAATAAATTTTCTTATCGTAATATGGATACAAGTATGTTTGTATATCAGCGTTCATTGTTGCCATCAAAACTTTTATCGTCCCACTGTTGGGCACGAGTCTGATCCCAGAATGGGAAAAATGTATGTGCCTACCTATATATGATTATATTATTACGCCATCACGTCAGGTCCATTACGGGGTAAGTAGAGAACACCGAATGCCAAATATGCCTAACCTTGCAGACCTGACGTGCTTCGTCCACAGTACTTATTTTTTTCATACACGCTCGCCGGTTAGGAGATTTCTGACTCTCATCAGCCAGTGTCTGGCCTATTTGATCAAAGTAGGATGTTTGATCCCTCACGGAACCTGCACTCCTGTATGTAAGCTTCTATTTTCAAAATATTCGAAGTATAAAACTTCTATTTTGTAATTATACATCATAACAAATGTATTTATACATTCGGTGCAATTGATTGTTTTTCTTTCGGTTTCCGAACGGAGGGTGTATCTACTTACTAACGAGTGATGTGTTCTGAAAATGGTGTGTGACGTCATACTTTTGTGAGAATGAAATGCAAGTTGTTTTGATAGTTTTTTCATATACTCGTATATTTCGTGATATTTATAACACAGATTTTATTAGCACTAACAAAGATTACTGATGTATTTTGGTCAAACAAAATGACCACAGCGCGCGTACTTTTGCAACATTAATCATAAGATATTTCAAGCGATTAAAAAATTTTGCTTAAATTAATTTAATTATCACAGTAGTTTATGAATATTGTATACCGTTTTAGTGTCATATTATTTTATTGTTACGCGTATTTTTAATTATCTTTCTGTGTCTGTTTTTGTTCATTGCAAGGCCATTTGTGTGGGAGAGTGTGTAAAGCAATCTGTGTATGTTTTTACGGTTTAAACAGATAAAGAGAGTTTGTTGGTTTCGGATTTTTAATGATTCCGCGGCGCGTTGATGAAACGCAACCGGAAATAATCGGAATTCACGGAAGCGTCATATTTTGATTAGAGGTCAGTGTTTTACAACAAGGCTATACATTATTCTCGGCCGTTAAAATACAACCAGTTATATGAAAGATGAATAATATCTACTTGTATACTAAGATGTGAAGAGTAATCTTTGTGCACCCTTTTTATATATAGGTATTGCGCGCACGACGCAATCTGATATTTGGCACAGTCAAAGTTTTTATATAGAAGAAGAGCAGCAAGCTGAAATTTGTATATATTGTGTGTTACAAAATTAAATGCATTAAATTAAATAAAACATTCAGTGTTTGTGTTCACACTCTCAATGCAGACTCTAAATAGTCTGTGGTCAAACGACAGAGTAAAGATTGAGGCATGTACTCTGTGATGTCAGAACCCCAATAATGTTCTAATTTCAAATTTTAAAAACATTACATTGGCGAAATTTTATAAACATATATATTATTGTTTCCCAATATTATAAAAAAATAAAAACGCAGTTGTTGATTAAACACTGTGCATTTAATGAGTAATAATAATAATACAATCTTATTATACTTATGAATACAATTAATTGGTAATTTATATCGATTTTTTAAATGAAATTTGCTAGTCAATAACGATAAATACAAATCGTGCCAGAAATATGTGCGCATATAACTTGTGATGACTTTAAACTTGTTAAAACTCGGACCGTTGTAACATATTTGTCCGCGTGGGAAGTTTTGACCGAGGCGTTACGGTGTCACAGATAAACTTATACAGACGGTGGTCATTATGCTAGCACTTCACGCTCGGCGAACGGAGGAGAGCGCTAGTTTGAAGGGCACCGTTCGCATATTTATCTACAATACCGACAAGAAGGCGGTTGGCAGCGAGGCGAGCTTGAAGTGCTACCATAACACTATCAGAGAACAGTATAAACGAACATAGTATATAGTTAGAATCCGTCAATTGACTTACTGGGAAAATGTAGTGTACACCCGTATTTAGTTCGATGTACCACGCTATTATTTAGTATTCGCTAGGTTTGTTTTGGATCGTGCGTAAGGAGCTTAATTCATTGTGTTAGTAAGGAGTGTGGTATCGAAAGGGAAATTAAACTGAACATTCCGGGAAACTTAATATTTTTTTCATTCATAACATAGCAGTACTTTTAAATGTGCATTTCAGATTAATCGTTGTTAAATTGTTGTAAACAACATTCAGTTTATAATATTTAATGCAAGTGAATAATTAAATGTGTATGTAATTTTTTTTAAATCTGCTGTCAGAAACCATTTGTTTCGTTTTAAATGTTCTGTTATATTCGTACTTAATATCAAAAATATCTGATGAATTTCACAATTTTTTTGTATTATTATCGTTTTATGATTTATCTTGATAATGTTGCTACTGTATTTATATTTTTTCTATAATAAAAATTAATATGTATAAAAACAATTGAAATTTAAGTGGATTAAACTTTTTATTTTGTAATGAATGTGGCAATTTTGTGTTTGTGTGTGAAATATACTTCATTTTTCATGTAATATTAACTGTCATTATTATTCTTTTTTTAATTTTTAAGTTCAATTTTAGTATCTAGCACTGGTAATGCATTATGGGTTTTTTCGTATTTGGAGAGTAATACATTTATTGGTTATGCCAAAAACTCTAAAAGCACAGAAAATGTGTTGTAAACAATGTTTTTAATACTAGTCATTGACAATTTACTTAAGCCGACCACTTTGACAGTGTATCGGCCCATTTCAGTTGCCATAGGATAGACAGTAGGGAGGCTTAGTCGGTTTGGTAGGAATACTTTCTTGTGAGATTTAAAACTAAAACGAATGTCATCATTTTTCTGCCCTTTTCCCAACCGTTTGGGATACTATTGTTCACCCCTTTTAACTTAAAATTTTACCTTTTTTCATAATCATGTCATCCCTTATTCGTCCAAAGTTAATAATGCTCTCCTGATGTGTATACTATATATATTTTGTTTTAGAATTCTTCTGAGAAATCCCTTTTCACTCAAATACTTTAACGTTTTGTCGCAGTTCAAGTACTTACAGTGTCTGTAATAATATGTAATAATTATAATAGAGTTCATTACATGTTTTTATAATTAACCTATTGAGAATTAAAAGTACAATAGTATTTTTGTATTGAATAACAGAAGAACACAATAGGATGTTTGTTAAATAAATCTGATACTGCCTTTCGATGGACTGATTATAATATTGTTTTGTATAGCAGAAGAGCGTAGTTTTGGTTAGTGGATACAGTTCAAGACGTGGATGAAAGTGATGTGCACCAATTTTTTATTGACTGATCCCTTGGTGCAGTGGCTAGTGAACCGGACTGTTGCTCCGGGGGTCGTGGGTTCGATTCCCGTACAGAATAAATATTTGTGTAATGAACACAAGTATTTGTGCTGTGTCTGGGTGTAAAAAATATCTATATAAGTATATATTTACATATATTATATGTAGTTTATCAGCCGTCCGGTTACCATAACACAAGCTCTCTTGATGCTCACTTTGTGATCAGATGGCTGTGTATGATGTCCCAAGATATTATTATTATATCCTATTTTATATAATATATAATTTTATAATATATTATATTTAATATAATTTTATATATTCTATAATTTAGTGTTACATACTTCAATACGTCTTCTCCTTTCGAAGTTGCTTGAGATATATCTAAAATGAAGTGAGCCAGTGTATATAGAGGTTTTTGTGTTCAAGGGTCACACAGCCGTGAAATGTATTAACCATCAATTTCTGGGAATTTACGAATTGGTAACATTACACCTACATCAGCTCAACATGTCTTCAATTATATCATTTTTATCACATAATAGATCACGTGCTGGCTGTTTATATATTATTTTTATTGTCTAATAATCACAGTACTTAAATACAGTTTTGTTCCGACAAGCACCAGAGGTAATACTTATACATTATGTTTATGTATAAACTATGTAGTTCTCACGGCACCGTACCATATATGTTCTCAAACAACTGATATGAAAGAATTATAACTGATTTAAAGTAATGCATTTAACTTCCAATGCAATATGGTGCATTGAGTTCAATTAAACTTGTTGTATTTATGAAGTATGGTGTGATATGTCTATGAGCATGGGTGTAGGTCACATTGACAGAGGGACATAGAAAAATAATAATTACTATAGCAATGTTATAATTACACTTTTGTAGGAAATTTTATGCAGTTTCCAAAACTGTCCTTCGATTTACTGTACGACAATTAGTTGCTGAGATATCGGCAACTGAAAAGAAACAGGTCCTTTTTCATTGAAAAGTGAGTAACTCTAGAAGAAATTGAGGCACGGAAAATCTAATACAAGGAAATTAAAGTTAAATGAACTGGCTATCCCATCCATAAGGCCGTTTAGCTAGAAACAAATTTTTTAATCATGTTTTGCCAGAAAAAGAAGACTAAATATTTTGATTTTTTTTTCCACGCTATTTTTTTGGTTTGCGTTTAAGCTGGGACCATAAAACTTTTTTGGCCTAAAGATCTGAAAAACCAGAATCTTGGATCTTTAAAACTCTTGTTTTTAGTTTCAGATACGACCATTTTTTACTGAAATACAGCCTGTCAAAAATCACCAAAATTTCAGATTTTTTTTTGTATCTTTAATTTTTTCCATTACTATATATTGGGTACAATATATAGTTTTACGTTTATAATGGTATATGCTGTACATTTATATTGAACGTTATTAATATTTATGCAATTAATTGATAAAATTTTTAAACTCATTATTTCATTCACGGACTGAGCATCGTAGACTAGTGTTTTCCGTGATTAAATAATGTATAGTTTTTGTAAGTACGAGACACGCAGAAAAGTATAGCTTATGGCCCTAAGAGATTTAAATTCCCTTTTAAATCTCTTGCTTACCGTACTTGTTCCAAACCGTGCAATCATTTTATCTCTTATTTTAATACTCTAGACTATTAAACTAACATTTCATATACGATTCTAGAATAAACTTGTGCTTATGAAAGATATAGATATTTGAACAACTTACGCTGGTGCAGCATGGCGGAAAGTTGCGGGCCAAACTTTAGGATCTTAACGAAATCGCACGCCATACATTATCGGTAGTTAGGGACAAAACTACTACGGTAAGTGTGAAAAGCGAGCAGTGCAAATAATTTACGATGAAAATATATGTTATGCGCTTCATTATAACGTTTGTTCACTTGTTTTACAGTGTATACCGAGATTATTAGTATTACTTTTACACGCGTGCTATTTTAAAATGTTTTGCGAATTATAAGCTGGATCAGGCCGCATCAGATCCGCGCGTGCCTTTCATTGCTTAAAATGTAACATCATACCTGTAATCCCCGAAGAAGTAGGCAGAGGAGTGTAGTACACTCTACTATTGCCACAAACCTGGCACAAATCCAGATTCCGAACCACTGCTAACAATTTTAAGTTAGATACCCCATAAAAATCGACCCGGGTTCGAACCCAGGACCTCTCAAACGGCAACCGCGCTTGCAACCTCTCGACCAAGGAGGCAGTCGATTTTTTTAAATTACCATTCCATAATTTCGTTACCTCTATGAGTATATCATTATTATTATTATTATTTCGTCACGTCAGATTAGTTGCAGGAAATGCAGCGAGCATCCAGTATTATGTATATCGTATAAATTCTCCGTTAAGAAACCTTGTTATTTTAAGGACAGACAACACATTTCGATTGAAGAAATACATTATGTGGACAAATGAAAAACTGATTTGAAATACCGTTGGATTCGTGTTCGTGAACTACGTGTTCATACGAATGTAATAAAGATAATTAAAGATAAGATAAGTAAAGTTAAAGAAAGATAACTACAGTAAAGAAAGATATTACGGTACTACTAATGTACCTGATGGTAAGTGGTCACGGCCGTATATGAACCAACACCCGAGGAGACGCCACAGCGCTAGTGTCTTCGTAAAATAACACTTTTAACGCCTTTCTTGAAGCGAGCACATGACGTCATAGTTTACTATACCATTTTCTGTGATATTCCATCTGTATTTAGTCTTAATGGGATACAATTGAATTGAGAAACATACATGGTGTAGTTGGCATTTGCATGTTTGTTACAATAAAACTATTGTTAGTATATCGACTGGCCTGTTAGTGCAGTGGTTGGTAACGCTGACTGGTGAGACGAGGGCTGTAGGTACGATTCTGAACCAGGACAAATATTAGATTTAGACTCCAGCGTTCTCCTACGGGAATCCGGGTTGTAACTATAACACGCACCTCTAAGGGCACATATAAATATTTACGGCTTACCGAAACGATTTTCGTATTCGGTTTACTGTGTAGGGTTTTAACACTTTTAACCGAATCCAATTTTACCGTACCGTGTGAATAGGTACAACCATACACTTGCATACTCCATTGGAAACCGTTTACGAAAACCATTCCGGTAAACCGTAAGAGTATAAATACGCCCTTATCTTATAGTTGTATGTGGTTTTAATATTAAATGGCACTTACTATAAAGATGTTGGAAAGCATTGTGAGCAAATCTATACATTTTATAGGTCTCCATAATGTTTTCTAAAGCATGTGAAGCCTGCCTATACAAACTTAGCCAGCGCGAAAACTATGGACCTAATCTTTACCTATCAGAGAAGAGAACTACTTTCAATAACGGAACGTTAAAAGGGTTGACGATTATGTGATAAAAACGCATAAATAAAAAATTAAGCCACATATCTAAGCTGAACAAGAAACGGATCATCAAAAACTCTCCATATAAAAAGTATCCTATCTACATCTTGCATAATCAAAAAAATCCAAGACAATTAGGACTAAATGGATACGCTACTCAGCGTGTGCTATACACATCAATAATCATAATTACTTGACCACCAGCTAAATGCCTAGACAGGCAGATTGCAAGGTTATGAGATATTAAAAAAAGACAATTAAAAAATTGTTTCAATAGAAAAATAAAATGAAAACTTATAGTCTTATCTCATATACTGTAACTAACATTCTGGATATCTATCTAACTGTAACTAATTTTCTGGACATCAACCGCCTCACAGTAGATCGATACAACTTAAATAAAACATTGAAAAATGAAGACGATGCAGAGAAAACAAGAATAATATTGAAGCACCTGAACACTCAATGGATAAAAATAAAGGTAACATTTTTCTACAACGTTAAAATTAATATTATCCGCGTGTAATGAGCAATCGAAATCCTTAACATCACTGAAGTATTTTTAAGGGTACTCAAGCGGCTCCGTTTGATTTGCGCCCTTTTAAGAACTCTCCAAGCGATTCAGTTCGCCTTATGAATGCTACACCTACGCGTTTATCTGACGTTCTACGAAATGAATATGACAAATGAATTGAATATTAGAAGCCCGGCAACTGCCAATTTTTAACATCGTTTTCCAATCTGGCGCAAATACATCCCTATCAAAGTCTGAGAGGCTTATTTTGCTACCAATTAGAAAGCATTAAGGTGATTTTCCTGTTATTTTTTCCCTGTTGCTATGATGTATTTTGTACCGATGTGTTATTAGGTAACTCTTAGAAAAATCTTGTATGTACCTAATCTGGAATTATTATGTTTTAGTTCGAAATGTGTAATATGCCTACAGTATATAGCACACTAAGACTTTAAATTGAAACAGTCTCAATCAAGATAGGCCAAAAATGACTATGAACAGCTTGAAACGATAAAAATGTTATATCACGAGTATGTACATAATCACTAATGATAGTCACACATATTTAATTTTTTCTTGCAATTAAATAACATTTTTTTCTAGTTTCCACTACCCGCACCCTTACAATCTTGAAATGTTCTCAACAGCAAGCTTTATGAAAATGTCTTGAGTTAGAAATAAACTTTAATTTCCCACTAAATCCCCGACCGTTCATCTTAAAGCTGCACAATTTATAATATTCCGTCGATGAGATGAAAGAGGTTGGAAATTATAATTTACTTTGCTTCCGCCCTGAACATTTTCCTATAAGGTATCATAAAGTAATATAAAGTATGAGCGATAGTTACAGCGGAAAAAATATTAACGTGTAGGTATTAACAACAAATTATGAGCATATTACAACATCGCAAGTTATCATACGCGAATACGTCATAACTACATAACTATTCAATTCACAATATTTATATAAGACTCAGATAGAGTAATACAATGATATCAATATATTTCCGGTAATACAGTTATGGTATAGAGAAAGTTACAAAATAAAGAGCATTTCTGAGTGGAGACGTCGTAATTTATGTATGTGAATCAGATCTTAAACAAACCTCTAATGCCAATCAAATTAATATTTTGGGATATCTATATAACCCTTAAGACTGCCTCGTTGGTCGTCTTGGTTACAAGCGCGACTGCCAATCGAGAGGTCCTGGGTTCAAATCCCAGGTCGAGTACTATTGGATTTTTCTAAAAAGTAGAATTTCTAGTAGTGGCTCGGAGTCTGATTTGTGCCCGGTGTATAGCAATAGACTCACCACCTTTACCATATTGGGACGAAAACGTAACTGATGAAACGTGGGAGTGTACTATACTCCTCTGCCTACCTCTTAAGGGATCACAGGCGTCATGTTACGTTTTATATAACACTTAACATTTTGTAAGTGCAGTTTTTTTATACAAAATACCCATTCAAGACATAAACATATGTATTAAGAGGACATTTCATATCTGGCGACATCGTCTAATTAACAGAACGTGAGAAAGCGTGATGCAAATATAATCTAATTTGTAATGATTGAATCGATTTGAATTTAACACCACGGTCCAGCGGCCGGTCACATCGCTGTTCTAATCTGGAAAATCAACACGCCATAGCCGGTAACGTCAACAACAAACACTGGGTACAATCTATGGAATCTATGGAGATGTAAACTATCCTGAACGGACCGTATTGACTGTCTGTTCCGATAACTTCATTAGTACAGTGTGCAAAACCAATATCTGCATTCTTAGCAAAAATAAATGAATTAAAACCGAACTTAATATCGGCTGTTCGGACACGAGCGTATAAAACATAAAGGACGCGTACAGGAATGAATTTATATTTGAGGTGTATCACATACGTAAACACCAACATAGAACCGCAAGGCTTAGAATTAGACCCCCCCTCCCCCCCCAAACTACACACGCACACACTTCAAGAGGCGCGTGCGGCTAGTTATATAAATGAAGAACCGTTCAAATTCGGAACCCAACTAAACAGGCGACAGATGCATAACATATCGAATTAACGTGCTAATTGCACGTTGAGAGCGCGTGCAACATCCCTTCACGTCTACTCACCCCCGCGAGTGTTGCTGACGGCAAAAAACACCGCCGTCTAGCCCCTGGACGCGGACGCTGGTATTAATGAAGGGTGAGACGCAAATCAATATCACAGCATAAAACGAGCCGCGCGTCGTTCAACACTTGATTTATTTGTTTGGACATTATTGTAGTGAGCAGCAATATTGTGTATTACTTACGGAATATTATGTAATGTATACCTATACATAAATTTGTATACGTATATGTGAACATATATAAACAATTGCACAGAATACTTTAAAAATTGTAACTAAAAGCACATTGACATTACAACACGCCTGTATATCCCCGAAGGGGTAGGCAGAGGAGTGTAGTACTCCCATTTTTACCGATTTTTACACATCCTATATGTAATAGGAGGTGAGACTATTGATATACAAAGGGCAGAAATGTACACTCCGTACTGCTACTGAGAAATTCGAATTAGAAAAATCCAATACTAATTTGATTGACCCGGAGATCGAACCCAGGACCTCTTGCTCAGCTGTCTCGTTTGCAACCACTAAAACAACAAGGCATAATAAGTTTGAATTAGGGACATGAGGACGAATTATTTTACCGATGAAAAATACAGAAAACTATAAATTATATATATCTAGGATGCCAGCAAAATATTCTACTCAACGTATAAAATATTCGCTTAAATAAATTTACCGCCTTCATCAATTTTTTTTCGTTTCACTGTCGGAGTCGGGTCGCCTCTCAGGAGGAGAAGGTTTAAGTTATAGATTAACCTAATATTAACAAGTCGGGATTTATAGGCATGATGTTACGTTTTTTATAACCTTGTATTATTTTACAACAATCTGCGAATACATTAACTTGGATAAGGACATTTATTAATCTATTCTACAATACCTTTCCGCAAAAGAACGTCTATCACCATTAAATATGCTCTTAGAAACAAATACAAACAAAGGCTAAACAAAAAAAGCTTGTGAAAACACACAATTAATCAATATCAATCAACAAAAGCTTACTTGAAATTCATAAATCTCCTCACCTGGCAATACACGTAATAAGACATACAACAGAGAAACATATACACACAGGTGATACTAAACACACAAACCATCACACACTTTATCTCCAATCACACAGACAGACTCACGAATTAGAATACTTTCGAGTCGCGAACGAAAATTTACTAAACGTAACAGTAAAAATCTAGATGGACTAAGCGAAAACGCAAAAAAGTAACATTACGCCTGTAATCCCGGAAGAGAGGCAGAGGAGTGTTGTACACTCCCACGTTTCACCAGTTGCGAAAAAGTAAAAACCAAGAAATTTCTTTTAAGCATTTATTAATAAAACCATTCACATATAAATAAAAGATATGTTAGGTCAATAACATAGAAAAGTCGTAATCAAAATAACGGTCTTACTTACTTTTCAGTTAAGCACAAACAAAAGATACAACATGACCCAGTTAAAAGGCCCCTCTTGTCTTTTTCCAACGCGGTATTGTCAAGGTTAACAATTCGTCAGAATATCGATTTATTATAACTGGCTGAGGTCAATGCCACATCGCTGAAACCGCATATTTGAACGTTTGCTTTGAAACTTCGTGGACATATGTTGTCGAGTACTAAGTCTTTTGTTATTCAGTTACGGAAAACTCAATTTTTCATTCTCTGTTCATCCTGTATATCTCACAATTGAATGAAACGTTATTTGGATCAGTGTTTGCAATGTGAAACAACCCTTAGAAGCCTCCCCCAACGCAACTCCAATATTGGAATCAATTTTAAACGATTCTATCACTCGTTTTCAGGAAACCCATAAATATACATTTTGTTATGTAATGGAAAATTGAACCAATAGACGATTTCAATTTATTTGAGTAAACTGTGAATACATTCCAAGAGCTTAATTGAATTACTTTTCGATTGAAAGCCATCATAAAAATAATAAAAACGTGTCTGTTATTTAGCAAGGCTTTCATGTTTAAAAAGATGTCAAATTAAAACCCGTATAAATTCTCTTTGAGAGATCTAAGGATAACAGACATTTACAGAGACTGCTCTTAATATAGTAAAACTATGGACTGGTACGTGACAATTTTATAATATTATAAAATTTTATATTTTATAATACGTAACATCACGCCTGTAATCCCCGAAGAGGTAGGCAGAGAAGTGTAGTACACTTCCACGTTTCACCAGTTACGTT
>DWEH01000339.1:0-12371 GCA_018245815.1 Apyrrothrix aesculapus | reverse complement strand
ATAAGCGCGACTGCTAATCGAGAGGTTCTGAGTTCAAATCCGGGTCGGTTACTATTGGATTTTTCTAACTTAGATTTTCTGATAGAAATTTGTAGTACTGGCTCGGAGTCTGGATTTGTGCCCGGTGTATGGCAATAGGCCCACCACCAAGTTATTTTATTCATCACTATGCTAAAATTTATTTGGGAATGCTCTAGAAATTTATAACATGAATATTTTTATCTTGACTACGTTCAGTCAAATCATTAATCTAATATCCAGTGGAATTATATAGTACGACGTTGGTAATACAAATTATAATCAAACATTTATATTCGAAAAGTTTTCATGTAAGCCTGTCTGAACGTCAGCTGCTTCGCTGTAAAAATGATTATACACCCAAGTTTCACATTTTATACTACAGAAACGTTCTTGAAATTTCCAATACCCAAATGGGTGTACGAGGCTAATTTGTTAATATATTCCACAGCACACAGTCAAGTGGCTCGCGTGGCCAGGTGGCGCCACTGTACACTCAATATTGAATTACAAATTTTTGATTTTGCATACGCGTACCATGCCGGACCTTGTTGTGATAAGTGATACGGTGGTTTAGGTACGTTTGGTCTTGTGCCGAGGATTTTTGATGTAATGGCAGATACAACGGTAGGTATTTTTGTTAACTTTACGTTTTTTGTATCCTCTTAAACTATGAACAAGTACAAAACTCAAAAGAGGCTGGATTTGTGAATAATTCAATTTAAAATAGTGTTACCATACATATTATGGTTATATTATACATATATATGATACGTAACCTCTCAGCCTAGTCCTTAAGGGACCTGGCGTGACGTTATCATAAGAATAAAGTTACCGTTCATTTTCCACGTTTCTCAGAAGAGAAGCCTAAGAAGTCTCATTTCAAACATAGACAAATTTATTTCTGCACTTCAGGATCTGAAAACATTTTCGAGTCACGTTTTGTTGACTTCCGTAAAAATTGAAAAGTGTCTTAATTTACAGGCTCGTCTATTCTATCTTTCTCCAGATGTCCCTGAAGAAGTCCAGATGGAATTAATAGAGCTGGAATGCAACTGTATTTTGGAAGATAAATCAAATTTATAACTTCTCCAATTTTATGATAATGCGTCTCCTCCATTACAGATTTTTCGAAAGTCCGAGATTCCGCTTTGGAAAGAAAATAATTATTTGGCCCCAAACCTATGCGGATAGATATTTGTCAATTGAATAATGCGAAATTCAGAAACCAAAATTAGACATGTTTACCTTGGAAACAGTTGGAGAATAGCAAGGACCAACATTGAGGTAGATATTTGTCATTTGTTTATTATGCTAAACATTTCATTGACATGTCAATAGCTTTTTTCTATTTTAAATTAAATTAATCCATACTTGCAGAACATGATTTTAAAATATTTGAATAACGAAATCAATCAATAACGTAATATTAATCTGTATTAATGATACCTTATTGATTTATTTACATGTTATTAAACTAGTTTTTGTTTTTCAAATTATTATAAATTCCGAACATATTCAAAATAGATAGACATGTTCCATTACCTTGTGGCCTGCCGAACTAAAATCTAGAATATTTGTTGTAAATATACTCCTTACCCTTGACTTAAGAACATTGAAGAGCCCTGATCCAAAGTGTATCGTTTTGATAATCGTTTATACTCTATGATAAATCATATTTGAAAGTTAAGAAAGAAAGTTGCAATTAAAATAATATATTACATTCTAAGGAACCGTAACAATACAGCACAATACTCGCCTACATGTGAGAGATTTATTTATTTTAATTTTACATCTGTAGAAGTTTCTATTAATAAAAATTTCCAATAACATATCGCACGCTTAAAATGTTTTTCTTCGCGCATATCACATGTGTCTGTAGATGTCACATGTTACACGTAATTTGAATTTCTCATTTTCCTACATATGCTAGTTACTTATTTAATCGTCTATTGCTAATCCTAATCGTCATGTTGATTGTATTACTGAATACATTATTTCCGTTAGAGTGGCACTTGTCGGGTGAGATCACCGAAGTGTTGTGGTGGAACACCTTTTGAAACATTTATATCTTGCAGTGGAATAATAGAAGCTGGTGTGATGATGATAATTAAACAGAAATACACATTATCGTACGCCCTTCCAGACAACCAACAGGAATGTGTCTGATGATCGCAGATAATATTAGAAGAAACCCACTGTCTTTGAATCCACACATTGTCTTTTCTACTTTCCTCGACATTGGAAACTACAATATTTCTTCACTCTCAGATAATTCTAATTTGCTATCATTTGCTTTTTATGAACAAAAATGGACGTAATAAAACAGTAAACTGCATAATTTAAAATGCTCGCCATTAAAATAAAAATGAATCGGGTTGGATCTTTGAAAAATAAAAAACATGAACTCGAAATGAATATATTTTAAAATTAATTAAGTTAAAAACAATTTGAAAACATGGAAACCGCAGGCAAAAAGTTTTTTGCAACGGTAGGAAATGGTGTAGGATGGAGATTATTAGGTAGAATTATTTTACGGAAAATTTTATTTATTTAAATGGCACCTATAAAGTTATAGTACCATCTGCTCTGTTTCATGGTTTTATGCGTTTTGAGCAATTATTTTTATAAGTGGTGTAATTACATTTATATCAGACATTACGAGTTCATTCGGAATAAATTAACATTTATTTTTTGATAAACTTTGTCAAAAATCTTGAGGATATACAGATATTCAAATATAAATAGACATGTATGTACATATTTAAACATTTGATAATTGATGCACTGATAATGATTTTGCGCGGTATGTACTGTACGTTCTTGAACTATAAAAAATTAATCGGAGGCCGTCATGAGGACTGCCGACAGAAGTGAAAACTTTAAACTGTATTTCGAATTTTCAAACTTATTGTAATATTAAAAATATAAATTTTATCTTCCTGAAATTAAAATTATTAACATTAATCTGATTTTCACATCTAGCAGCACTCCGAGCATGTTCTTGTAGAAGTTTTCATCTCAAAAACTTACGGCGAATATAAGTCGTTCCAACTGAGCGTTGATCTGAGAATGTGTTTCCTTTTTAATTATAGAAGTGAAGTAGACCATATCTATTTAATATTTGATTAGATAGTATGCCAAGTTCAATAAAGTTTAAATATATGTAAAATACATACATAACAAGAAACCAACTATCTGGCTGATCTATACACAGACCGAACCTGAAAGTCTAGAAGCATGAAAATTTTGCACAAATATTCTTTATAACGTAAAGACACTAAGGAAAGATTTTGGAAATTCTTAGAAATAGAATTCAAAGGAATAATGGGAGATGTAAGTTTGTATGAAAGTTGGTTATTTATTAAATAAAAATAAATATAGTTCAAGTTTATGATTTGAAATCAAAATTCATTGTATCACTTCTGTCTGGAAATTAAAGCCTAGGAGAGACAAAGAGATTAAGAAACTTGGTATGAATGTTCCTCAGTTTCGAAATCTGAACTATGAACATTGTTATGCAAACTTATGATTGGAAATCCAAGTTAAGTGAACTCCTGGCAACTAGCCTTAGTATGAGTTATATTTTATACCAGTAACTCACTGAAAAAAGTTATCCGACGTCGATGAAACCACGGGCTTAGTTTACATACCTTCAACCCTTATCATCAACCCTTTGATTATTTCACTGCTGGGTCGCCTCTCAGAATGAGAAGGTTTAAGGCCATAATCTGATACGCTGAGCAAGTACCGGTCGGTAAATTTTCGAAAGCGATGTATTAAAATATCACAACAAACGTGAACGTATACCAGCGAACAGCCGGCGGGGGCTGAAGTGGCGCAACATAATACGCAACAGTTCACACGTAATGTTCGTTAAAGTTGTGGTCCTAAAAATGAGCTTAAAGCTCGTGTTCTGTAACAGATTTTATAAATTCATTTCAATATTATTATAATTGACTGCCACGTTGGTCGTGTTGGTTGCAAGCGTGACTGCCGATCGAGAGGTCCTGGGTTGAAACCCCGGGTCGAGTACTATTGGATTTTTCTAAAATTAGACTTTCTAGTAGGGGCTCGGAGTCTGGATTTGTGCCCGGTGCATGGCAATTAACTCACCGCCTATTCCATAATGGGACCTAAACGTAACTGGTGATACGTGGGAGTTTACTACACTCCTCTGTCTAACTCTTCGGAGATTACAGGCGTGATGTTACGTTACATCTATTCAATATTATTTACGCATTCACAAGTATTAGCTATACGTGTTACTTAGTTAATATCAAGCATTTGGTTTACGCGAACCGTAGGTCGTACGGGTACGAGGCGGTCTGACGACTGTAAGAAAATAGCTGAATGTAGCTGAATACAAAAGGCTCAGGACAGGGAGTGGCGCCGATTGGGGAACGCCTATGCTCAGCAGTGGACCTCCACAGACTGATGGACGGATTGAAATAACGAAAACTGAAGAATATCGCATTGTTTCCAGGGTACTCCTATTGATAAGATGAATCGTAATTTTATAAGAAATCATTTTGGTTGCTAAGGAAGGCTAATTGTACAAACGTAACTGCGAATAAGGAACATTATTGTTAGTCAAATGAGTGTATGAACTTATATTGATGTAAGACAGCCCGGTCACTAACAAGTAACTTTTGACTTAGGAGCGATGTTGTCTGTGAAGTTTGTGATGAGAAGCTCCTCCCAGACGTGCCTGAGATATTAATAATAGTTTGTTACTCAAAATTTTAGTTAATACATAATTTATTAGTAGCCAGAGTTTTGTTTCAAGTACTGATTACCTGCAATAGAGAATTTTAGTCTTGCAGGTTTCACATTTATTATAAACGTAAAATCACGCCTGTAATTCCCGAAGAGGTAGGCAGAGGAGTGTAGTACACTCCCACGTTTCACCAGTTACGATTACGTCCCAATGTGGAATAGATGGTGAGTCTATTGCCATACACCGGACACAAATCCAGACTTCGAGCCACAACTAGAAATTCTAATGATAGAAAAATCCAATAGTACTCGGCCCGGGATTTGAACCCAGGACCTCACGATCGGCAGTCGCGCTTACAACCAACACGAACGAACAGCCTTAACAAATGTACCTTTTAATACGTTTTACGTACGTACATTTAAGAAGAGCTCTGCCAGTTTTATGTGTAGCCATAGGTTCATTGTCTATTCCACGGGGCGTACAAAATAACAGGTGAAACGTAGGAGTAATTATGTGGCTACCCGTTAGGAAAAATACAGGGGTGATATTATGATGGTGTTAGATTTAAGAAGAGAAAGTAAAGATATATTTTAAAAAACGTAACACCACGCTAGTAGTCCCCTAAGGGGTAGGCAGAGGAGTGAAATACATTCTTTTAGTTACGTTTACGTTTACATTTAAAAGCATTAGTATGCGACAAAATATTGTCCAGAAGAGGATTCTCCGGGTTGATCACCTGCAAGTTCTACAGTTTATGATCTAGTTTACAAGACAATAGAAGGGAAACGGTATGTGGGTTAGAACTTGCGCTTGGTATACAAGACCAGTTGTGTCGTGTTTGCTGATTCTCGTGCGAAAGTCGAACCGTTAAAGGGATATATATCGTAAATATTACATTAATGTACGCATTACCAAGATATTTGTTTTGTCTAACCGACAGTCACGTTGTTCCATTGATTAGGGTTTCTGACTAATGAGTCGGCGGAGAGATCGGAGGTTCGATGTCCACCTGGGTCAAGTATTTGATGAATACAAATGTTTAGCTTGAGTCTGAGTGACAATAATAATCCTCTATAATTATATGCGTTCATTAGCTAGACTTGCAACCTAATCAATTCGTTTCGTTTTTCAATTATAACGAAGTTAAAAACTTTTCCAAACTTTCCCAAATACTTTCTTGAGTGGAAACCACTTAGATAATTTACCGATCGTCGAAATGTATTTGCACAAAGTCCCATCGATCCATCAGTATCACCTGCAACAAAAACAAACAAACAAACGAATGGACGAACTAACGAATGACCGACCGAACGAGTAAACGAACGAACGAACGAACAAACTCTCCCATTTACAATGAGTATTGTTCGAGATTAAGACGTACGTATACAGAGGAAACTAAACGTAGAATTTAAATTCAGCAAGCGTCGCCGTTACTTGCGGGCTGTCAAAGTTTACAGGGAACTTATTAAGTCGTAATTAGTATGTACGCGATGGTCCCCTGTAATTATTGCGCCGACAATATCATTTGGATTAGGTTCTTAGTTTCGTTGTACTCGAGACTGAATTGTTTTCTTATGCAAATTAGATGAATTACTTAAGTGACGTAATAAAGTTCAGCTCGAACTGTCATGAAGAATTTTGTTTTAAATTTACTTGCATTCGCTTTCCGCTCGCGACTTTTCCTCGCAATTGTCATTTTGGTACAATTTCTATTCCGATTCTAATCCTCATACGCAACTCGCAAGAGCTTGCAAAGTTATGTCCGTTTTTTAATTCGAATGTCACTCGATATACCGGTGAACGAAAATGTTGGCAAGAGCTGCATACTATAGGTTCTCCAAACTGTTCTCGAACGCGTGTGAAACTTTCGAATTCACACTTGCCCAGCATTGTGAAGTGTGTTCCAAAACGTACTAATTATGAGAGATGTCCCGAAATCAAAAGTGGAACGATGAAAAGGTAGATGAATGATGACATTGAATTGTTAATTGAAAAATTGCGCGGTTTGAATTTTTAAGCGCGCGTTAAATTTTTTAACGCGTTAGAGATTTAAAAAAATCTTGGTTATCATTATTACGAATTTATAATACATTTCATATGTTCATAAATATAATGTAGGTAAAACAACAATGGATTTCGTTACAAAAGTATGACGTATGAGTAAACAAAACAAGAACCGATAACCGGTGGAGTAGGCGAGTTCTAGAGTGGAGACCGCGGCTCGGCAAGCGTAGTGTAGGACGCGCTCCGGCCAGGGGGGTGACGGTCTGCGAAATGCTGCTGGCAGAAGCTGGATGCGGCAAGCCGAGGACAGGCCGCGATGGCGCTCTTTGGGGGAGGCCTATGTCCAGCAGTGGACTAAGATAGGCTGATGATGATAATGATAAAAGCTTTGAGCATAGCTGTAGAACATAAAATTGTCTATGAACTGTGTTACAAACAATGTTGTTATAGGGTTAATGGCGAACTTACGCGGTATGGGGTAGGCGTACTGGTCGGGGTGCCGCGCGATCAGCGTGTTCTTGATGTGGCGGCGGCCCACGCCGTGAGCGCCGAGCAACACTATGGTCTTCCTTTGGAACGCTGCGATACAAACGAATCGAATCAATAAGATTCAATAAAAAAACCACAAACATAACATCACGTCTGTAATCCCCGAAGAGGTAGGCAAAGAAGTGTAGTACACTCCCACGTTTCACCAGCCAAAAATCCAGAGTCCGAGCCACTAGACATTTTACAGCAAACACTCGACCAACGAGGCAGTCAATAAGACATTAAATTTTATTTCAACATATGTGTTGATGTGGGTAATATGTTGATAAAATTTGGAATGTTCATGGATACAGTTGTCTAGGGACAACAAAACTCAACTATTTTGCCTAAATGGGTCTGATACTGGCTGAAGAGAGTGATGAATGTAGAATTAGATCGTCAGGTATGTAAGGATAGAGATATTTGGCACTCGGCATTCTCTGTCTACTCCAGAAGGGACCTGGCATGATGTTAAAACACTAAAAAGAAATCAATCACTATGTACGTCTTTTATCACTAAAACATTGATTTTTAAATAAAAAAATTAACATAAAATGTTATTAAATTACAAACAAAATTTCAATACGATTGGTGAATTTAGCGAATCGACTGTGTCGAGAGATGTAAACTATAAAATCGATGTAAATAATACTTTGTGTGAATATCATTTTGACAACCATTATATTAAGTTGAGTTCTACGAAATATCATGTAGCGGAAACCCTACAAACACACTATTCACATTTTAGAGCACAAAATAAAAATATCTCTGTCTGGTAATACTCTTTAACAAAATATCAGAATTCGTCGTTACCCACTTGAAATAAAGTAAAACATATATCTTTCATGTAACAGGCATTATTATTACAGAAAGATAATATGCAAATATCACGCACTTTACGGCCATGGGTTGTAAAATGAATGAACAAACGTGATTTCAGTGCAAATGGGAGAATTTGCGAACACGACTAGTAATTTTGGATCTCTACGTCCACATCGTGGGGTTAAACGAAATGTTCTCCAATGTGAGTGATGTCTGCTAGCCAGCACTTGAACAGCGTGCTAGGTCATGGCTGTACTCTTACTCATTCTTAGAGGAGACTCGTGTCTAACAATGGAACGATAAAAGGGTTGACCATGATGACACTTCATAAAGGAATAATACGGAACGCAAAAAGTTTCACGAAAAAGAACAATTTGGAATTCCGTGCTCTCTGCCTGCCTCGAAAGAAAATAGGCGTGACGATGTGATAATAATAATGATGTTATAATAATGATGACAATAATGATGATGTCAGTAATAATGATGACAATAATGATGATGTCAGTAATAATGATGACAATAATGATGATGACAATAATGATGATGTCAGTAATAATGATGACAATAACGATGATGACAATAATGATGATGATAATAATAGCGATAATAATGATATTAATAATGAGGATAAGAATAGGAAATAATGATATCAATAGTGACGATAATAAAAATAATTTCAATAATAATAATGATGGTAACAATAAGGAAAACCGTAGCTGATATGCAACAGACACTCACATGGCAGCTTGACGACCTCCTCGTAAGTGACGACGTCCAGCTGGTCGAAGACCGCGTTGTGTTTCGCCAAGTACTTGTCCTTTGATTGTTTCTTCTTCCGACCGAATATTGAACAGTTCACTGCAACAAACGTGATGACTACGTTAATACAAACATGTATTGAAATGTGGAATTTTGACATCTAATGAAATAAAATGGCCGAATCACTAAGAGTAACCGAGCGCTTGTATAAATTGAAAGAGATTGTTTAATAATAATTAACGAATGCTCCACATACGTGGCAATGCACGAAGAAAGCAAACGAACAGTATCATTTTAATTAAGTTAAAAATTAACAGTTTCTAATCTTTCTCCATGATATCGCTAAAATCGCTACTTCTCGTGTTAAAGTTGATTATCATAGTTAAGGAGTTTTTCATCTTCCAGTCATTACATTACGATATTTTGTTATTGAGAAAATAGTTTTGGTAGTTTTCAAGTCTCCATCAGCATTTATTCATCAAATCCGAGACTCCACAAGTTCGGTCACGAGCATCATTTAAATTGGTTAAGGCAGTATTCACACTGATTAGGAAGGGTTTTAAATTTGAATGTTACACAATTTTGCTTCTAAACGGAATTCTAGGAATGTCAATGTATTCACAGTAATGTTTAAATACATTGGACACCTGATACCCCAGTTCGTATTCATTAAATTTCATGAAAGCATTAAGCATTTAACGGGAGCGACCATTAGTCTCATGAATAATAAAACGTCACAAGTAGAGTTGTTTATTAAAAATCCTACAAGTATTAAGTCGCGACCGAGATAAAATATGAACTTTGAAGCAGAGAAATAATTAAGTAGAATTAAAATTTAAAACGTTAGGGCCAAGTTTTATAAAATAAATCTTTAATAACATAAATACGTTAAGTCAATGCCGCTGTTTTAATAAAATATATATGTTAATTTAAATAGAAAGAAATCACCACAATATCATAAAACAAAAAATACATTACAATAAAAACCTATCGATCAAAATACGATGTACCTGTCCGATTGTAAATAACTAGACATGCGTAAAATTACATTATAAAATAACTGCAGGTGCAGTAATAGCCAAGATTGATGTAACTCTGCTGTATGTACAGAATGTATTACAATAAATTTACAAGTGTAGGCGTACGAATAACGATTTACAATAAACTATTCAAGCTCAGATTAAAAGCGGTCATTATGTTTTCACAGAGTCTAAAATACGCGAGCACACAAATGAATTCAACGTATTGATACCAAGCTATAAAGTTTACACTAAAACATTTATCGATATTCATAAAATTTCCAACGCACACCAATAATTTGGGTACGTATTGGGACAAAGTTAAAACATCAATTAGGGGACAAGGGAAGAAATGGGTGAAAAAACTTGGTAATGTTAATTTTAGGGATGACAAAACAGACTTACCTGTGTTCTCACAGCCGTCTGTATGCGACACGCACCCTTCAGCTCCTAGCCGCACAACATTACACAACACGGTTCATGCAAACGCAATACTCAAATGTTTATGGCATGGTATGGAGTACTACTCGATATTATACATATAGTTAGAGGGTAGGGAACACGCGGGACGATGGAAAATATTTTGCAAAATACTTCATCAAAATTTGCAACACTTATAAGTGAAATTTTCATAAGTTCTTCATTATTGTATACATTTGTTTTAGACTTTTCAGTGTTGATAAATATATTTGACAAAACACTTTCCATTCGATCAATTAATCAATCAATCACTCGGTCAATGATCTGGGTAACACAACTGCCTCTATGTATCTTATATCATTCATAATTTGAAGACGACTAATAAATTTAAAACAATCGGATAATCTAAACAAACATTGTCTTGTCATTTACATAGGCGATATTGTTCTTTCGTTCAGATCTTTTTGTATTTTTTTGAAAGATCTTAAGTACTGGGTACGATATATTGCCATTACACCATGCAAATATGAAACAACACATTATTCAAGATACTGATGATACAGCACTGATACGAGTATACACAGGACACATTATCACACATATTGTTTACAACGTAGAAAGCATTTTTACATACCGACTGCAGATTTCGTCCATAAGAGTAAACGTTTGAAAGCAAAACAAATCATGTTAATTGACGGGTGTTTTGAAAACAATATTATAATAAAATAAATATACTTATTAATAATAAATGATGAGTTATTCACCTAATAAAGTTACATTGAGATAAAATATATAAATTATATGGTACATAACATTGACGAACAGATACGAAATGCTAAAGATAGAGAAATTAAAGAATATAGGTACCTGTTATGACGTTGATAGTTTCAAAAACGGAAATAATATCACGCAAGTAAAAGAGGTACACATACACAGAAAAAAAAGAAATATGAATAAAGAAGTATCAATTCAGATACGCGATAGTTACAATACGGCTAATGTAACGAGGTTGGAATCTACGAATACATTAGCTTACACGAATGAAGAACATCCTTTAACACAACAGCGACATCGGAATGGGTTTATTTGAAGCATTCATAGAAACCATGGATGTATATAATTTCGAACATTAAAATATCAAGCATTATTTCAACATTACATGAAACGTATCATTAATGAAAGCTGAATACGTGTTCACCTTCCGTCATTTTTTTGACGTCACCTTCAAAAATTATAATATGAATACATTTCTAACGATGCTTTTACTAAACTATGTCTTAATTTAGAAATTTTATGTATTCAGATTCCTTCAAGCGATATTTAATTAAAAGCAGATGTTCCAACGATGACATATCTATATAAATTGATAGGTTTGCATTAAGGCGATATAAATAATCGTTGCCATTGATTAGAAAATGAAATCGAGTGAGAAGAAGAAGAAAAATCAAACGATCTTACCACGATCACGTCTAATCAATCAACATTGAGAACATGTCATTGAAATTTAGAAACATAAGGAACAATCAATGGAAACAAGGACTTGGACTGATGATGAGACATTGGGAAAGAAACATCACCAATACGAAAAATAGCTGAAATTAATGAATCCGATTCTATATATACCGTTAAAGATTATAAAGCATGTGTGTACTGACCTTGATCCGTGTTGGACCTTTCTGCGGCCGCGCACGCCGCGCGCCATTCTTGTAACTCTGGACTTGGAATGAGTCCAGCTGATCCACCGGACGCATCTTTACGAGCCTGCCACCAGTGCGAGTCGTCTTTGCTGATAATCTGGAAAATTATTAGAATATTTGTTACGCCTATGTATGTATCGTGGCCGTGAATGAGGGCGTCCTTATAAAAATAAAATTGAAATAAAAGTGATGACAACACATCTAGGGTATTGTAATGCTTTGTTGAAATTTAAAAGTAATTATTATATGTATCTGTGTAATGCCGTTGAAAGTTATAGCAAGAGAAAGAAAAATATGTATCATTAATTTTTTAGTGTGTTGTACGAGATCACGTATCTAAATAGGTTAAACTGATATATTGACGTCATGTACAAAACCCACCTG
>DWEH01000338.1:0-12375 GCA_018245815.1 Apyrrothrix aesculapus | reverse complement strand
CGATGGACAACTTTTCTTCACTTTTCTATTAAGTTCATTCTATACAAATTCGATTGGAGACAGATATGGCGATTGTGATGGCTACTTCATAATTTGTAAAAGATTTTGATTTCGTTATTGCTCCAGATAACCCTGACATAATTTAGACGTATGCTTGGGGTCATTATCTTTTTGAAAAACAAAATTTCTGCCAATTAGATTAATTACAGAGGGAATGGCATTTTTTTGAAGTATTTTCAAATAGTCTTCTATAGTCAGTTTCTGGGTAATTTTGATCATATGGTCGGGCTTATTATTGTTTACCGCCACCATGTTTACCGCCATCATGTTTAACAGTACATGCCTCTAAACCCCGTTCGTCTTTTGATCGGTGCACAAAAACTCGTCTGGTGCACCCAAAATCTGAAATGTGAACTCATCGGTCCAAAGGACATTTTTATAGTCTTCTTCAGTCCAGTTTTCTTGTGTTTTGGCTAATTCCACTCTTTCTTTTATGAACATTGGTTAATCCTGGTTTTTTGGCTGCTACACATCCTCTTAGCCCAGCCGAGAGTAAACGTCTTTTTACAGTAGCCACTGAAACTGTCTTTTCTCATGTTTCATTTAAAGTAGCGGCAATTTGTGGTGCAGTTAATCGTCAATTTCGTTTAGATAACGTCTCAATGTAGTTACCTTCCTGCTTAGTCGTAGATTTGGGACGACCAGATCTCTTCCGGTCTTGGTTTCATCCAGTAGTTTCTTTTCATACAAGAATATAATGTATACTTTTGTATGAGACACCGACTTTTTCTGCAATTTGGCGCATAAAATATCCTTACTCGCTCAAAGTACAGAGAACACTCCGCTGTTCAAGAGAAATCGGTTTCCTTTATGCCATTTTATGCGCTTGCGAACACATGAACGTCACAAATGCCACTGAACTTTCACTAATATTTTTTTTAATAATGTACTCATATTGCAAAGATAAGAGTCCTCTCATTACAGGAACAATGCTTAAAGCCGCCAATTCTAAGAAATCCACAACTGGCGGTGTCGCAACCTCAGAGGTCGTAAGACACGTGTGTCGGTTTTTTTTTGTTTAAATAAGGGATAGTTGTTGAGAAATTAGTGTTTTTGTTCAATATTGTTATAAGTACGGCCGTAAAAACAGTAATCTCCAATAACAAAATGTTTTTAAAATAATTTATTGCCGTATGTTTTTTCTGTCGACGAAAATTTGGGTAATTCCAAATTTTTGAACGGTAGTGTATGTTGTTATTCTGTGGCGTATACCCTGTGTGCATCAGAATGAACCAATATCTATTTTATTCTTTCCTATGGCCCTAATGACAAAGAAAGTTCTCTACATGAGTTTGATATACTTACCTTGCGATGTTAAATATGTAATAGAACTATAGATGTGAAGTAAGTATTTTAGCAACACATTACAGACAAATCGTCTCAGTTCTTCTCAAAGGGCTTCAAGAAATACCTTCACCGCCTTATGTTAAGTATAGTAAGAAACAAATTTTCTACTTTTTACATGTCATATAACTAACCTGAATTCTTGATTATCTTCTCCTAGAAATAAAATAGTAATATTCGGTCTTGGTTTGCCAGTAGCTTTACAAACAACTAGTATTGTAGAATCCTCGGCCGCTGTTATGTCGCTGAATTCTGTGATATTGGGTGCCAGCAACACCTGCGTTAAAGAACAGTCGAACAATATTCGTCACTATGTTATCTGGCACATAAGTTTGCACTTCTTGCCTCAATTTCAGTTTCTGGTCTCCGATCGGTTAAAGCACTACAACGATTATCCTCATATTTTGATATTTACGTATGAAATTATACTACCATGTACCCACTGTTTTAATATTGATCACGGACCTCCTCCTTACAACAGATATAGGTCAGCAGAAGCCACTCTTCAGGTAAAAATTATTATGGTGTATATCACATTTTATGACGCGGGCATTGTTTCCTTAAGAAGTCTATCCTCACCGTAATAGCCAGTGATATTTATCTTATTCAATTGTATATGACTTTAACTGCATACTTTCAGGGGTGCCTTTTTCGGACCGGCCTCCAAATTATCAGCGTAGATGTAGGCTAAATTCTAAAACATTCCTTGATTGATTGCTTAATCTATTTATATATACATATAAGCGATTTCCACCCATACATAGACGATCACGATATCTCGAGAACTGTGTGTCCTATTGAATTAAAATGTAACAGTCACTCATTTTCCGATGTAGAAGCTCACTAAGACCGTTTTGTTGGAAATTCCACTACTAAAGGGAAAAAATAATGTAAAGATAGTATTACATTTCGTCGTTTTGTAAGTTATTTACCTGAAACTCCAAATTCACGTTTTAGATTAATAAAAATAATTGACGAATTTATGGGTTTTTGGAAATCCTTGCCCTGCCGGGTAAAATAGGGGTAAAATAGTACAATAATGTGCCTCGTTGCTCGTGTTGGTTGCAAGCGCGACTGCCGATCGAGAGGTCCTGGGTTCAAATCCCGGGTCGAGTATTACTGGATTTTTCTAAAAATTTAAATTTCTAGTAGTGGCTCGGAGTCTGGATTTGTGCCCGGTGTATGGCAATAGACTCACCACCTTTTCCATATTGGGACGTAAACATAACTGGTGAAACGTGGGAGTGTATTACACTCCTCTGCCCACCTCTTCGGGGATTAAAGGCGTGATGTTACGTTACTTTAAAATTTCTAGTAGTTTCTCGGAGTCTGGATTTCATATTCCATATTGGGACGTAAACGTAACTGGTGAAACGTGGGAGTGTACTGCACTCCCCTGCCTACCTCTTCGGGTATTACAGGCGTGATGTTACGTTAAGTACATATACATAATATTATGAACATTTACACTTGTATGTTATTCAAAACATGAAACCATTAAGTATAACAGAGGTTTATATCATCAAATATTTTTGAGTCAAATATTGAATTGAAACTTTGAGCGCGTCGCATCGTACCAAATATAGAAGCTAATTTTATAAAAAATCCAACTTTCGTCATTCGCTGAATTCAGCGTTAAAGTTTCCAAGTTGAGTCCAAGTTTCAGCAAGTTAGGATCAAAATCGCTTCACCTATATAAGCCAAAAGATCTTATTAGTAAAATACTTTGTATATTAAGATTTCCTATGTAAACTGGTCTCGCTTGTATTGGAAGTAACCTGTGTAAACTTGGAGAGGGTAAAGATCCGATGACATACAGATTGGCGTATTTAGACTTCATTATGTTTATTAGCAAAACATAATTTGTGTTTGGCTCACTTCCTATTCCATTGTGGGACGTACATATGTATAACAGAACTGGTGAATTATGCGAGTGTACTACACTCGGCCTACCCCTCGGCGAAATACAGGCGTGATGTATGTATGTTATAATAATTTGTGTTAATTTCCGTAACTTCCGTAAAGAACGAATAATACATTTAGAGTAATTCTTGGTTTTTCCTACTTTAAAGTTCTGTTTGGAAGTGTAAAAGTATTTGTACCTATAGCAACAAAGAACAGACCACAACTGGGCAGGCTTCCATAAAAGACATTTATGGTAGTGTTTTGACCGTAAATTTCATCATCGCAAATATTCTGCAGTTGTTTTTGTAAACACATATTTTACATGGCATTCTGTTTCCAACAACAATGGTCTGAAAGCATTAACAAAACGCAGACCACTTTTCTATTGTCGACACTTTCATAAATTCCTGTACAAAATCTACGGTTATTGCGTTTAGTTCATGAAATAACTTTCGAGTTTTTAGGGTAGCTCACAAGCGATTTGTTTTTGCTTATAATTTAGCTACCGATCGTTATGTTTCGGAATTGTCTTTTTATTATTGAACTGGTAAAATAATTATTAGGTCATATTATTTCATTGTAAATCAGGGAGGCCTATGTCCACCAGTGGACCTCGACATGTTGATGATGATGATGATTTAATTGCAAATCATCAGCTACCAATAGGTAGGTTCGATCACTTTGAAAATTCGGAGCTTTATGTCGTTTAATTCCACATCTATAAACAACGAGTAAATATGTATATTTTACCCATATTTTTTTAAAATAGTTCTTCAACAAAATTTAACAACTACTAAAATCTAAAGTCACCGAAGCTGGTTGATTTATATGTAAATGATTATTAGTCAATTCTTTCAAAAAAGAAAGACGTGTCCAAAAGCGAATTACAAAAAAGAGCATAAAACAAAATTAAGTACACAAGGCGAAAACAAACGTAACGCAAAGGATACAGATGCGAGAATCATAAAAATAAAACTGAAATATCAAAAGTAGACGCAAAGAATATTCCTGCATCATAAATAAATAAACCAAGCTTCACACTCAAAGTCCTACATTAGAAATTCCTCAGTTGCGGTATGGACACATTCGCCATGATTTATAAGTCTACCGCAACAAAATAATATATTGATTGACAACAACTGGCTAATCGAAAGCTAAAAGAACATTTTTATTCCACTAGTATTAAGTGTCTTTATTGTAAATAAACAAATTGGATGTAGGTAATCGAATTCCCTTTAATTAATGGCGTAATGAATCAGTTAATCGTCTCAGCAATTTAATTAGTGAACAACATAAGTAGCTTATATTTTCATCTCCTGACAAAATATCTGAGCTCCAAGTTAACGTTGATATAAGTTTGCCTTTGAATTCAATAAACGATTGACGTTTGAGGAGAATTTGATTACTTCTAAGCTGTTATTGTTTTGACTGACGCAGCATCTTGTTAGAATCATTATTCTGTGTATGTAATACCTATAAATAAATGACTCTTATTTTCTTCGTGGATTCAATTAATCAGTTTACATTAGTATGTTCAATACGAAACTAATTAGACGTTCAAAGTGTTATTTATTTTATTATGTTCAAATGTGGTAATACATAGTTTTAGTCGGGCGTGGCATCTTAATTTCTTACTCTGTCGGTCCAGTTCTTAATGAACCTGACTGTTGAGCCAGGGGTTCTGGATTAAACTTTCACCCGGGACAAATATTCCGTATGCTAAGCATGTATTTGTTCTATGATTGAGTGTAAAAATAAAAAAAATAATGGTGTAAGTATAAATTTATCAGCCGTCTGGTTACCATAGAACAAGCTCTGCCTAGATAGGGGTCAGATGGCCGCGCGAGGAGACGTAACAAGATATTTATGTATTTATTTTTAACAAACTCGCTTATATTAATATTTCACATTGATATTAGAAAATAGAATCATTTTAGTTCGGTCTACTTGAATAAATAAAAGCGGACTATAACAATACATTACAAGACTTATTAATAGAACGGTCATTTTTAAGTTTACTGACGCTGATAGCCTGTATGTTTTTTAATGTATTCGTCACGCATTTATCATTTATGACGCATTTAAGTAACAATGGAGAACGGCCTTTGTCCTTACATTCATCATCATCACAAGCCTATCTAAGGCCAGTGGTGGAGATAAGATTCCCCTAAAGTGTTTTTGTCAATAATAATTATACTGAGCTTGCGGGTTCGAGATCGCAGAACCGCCCGTCTGCTCCGCCTACCCGCCGCCTACTTGCTACTGTCGGTATGCGGCCAGGGCATTTAGCCTTGCCTAGGTAAGCCGCGCCATACTGCGATCAGCCAGCCAGGCCTTACATTGATTCGTAAGAAAATGTTTAAGAGCGGTTCACACCTTAGATATATCTCTAACTGTACTTTCGTGTTTTATTAATGAAACTGTTATAACGATAACTATACCCTTTAAGGTATTATTAAAATATTCTTACATATCTGATTGACTGTCTCGTTCGTCGAGTGGTTTCGAGCGCGATTGCCGATCGAGAGGTTCAGGGTTCAAATCCTGGGTCGGATACTATAGGATTTTTCTAACTTGAAATGTCTAATAGTAGTAGCTTGCAGTCTGGATTTGTGCCCGGTATGGCAATCGACTTACCACCTATTCCATGATAGGACGTAAATGTGACTTGTGCAACGTGGGAGTGTACTACACTCCGCCTACCTCTTCGCGGATTACAGGCGTGATGCTACGTTTTACATACCTGACTTTAACTATTCTTACAAACCTAAAGTAGGTACTACGCATGTCGGTTAAAAACACAAAAATACACTAAATTTCTTACAATGTTTTATTACCTCAATGAAGGCAATTAAGACTCTTTTTAAATACAGATCCATTCAATGTGAGAGACATAAGACGTAATTCATCGTCGTTGTTATATCAATACCTAAGTTATCTCTAAATCTCTGCTGACTGAAGATCTATTACTGTGGCATGGGATCTGACGCTGTAATATATCATTTAATGTCGTGTGTTACAGTTATCGTTACTAAGTCACATGTTCTCTTTAAGCGCCTTTAGGATCATCAGCAAGCCATCACGATATACATATATGTACAATGTACAATGCAAATGTTTATCGATGCAGGGAGACAGGGAGAACAGGACTTAAATAGCTTGACCAAGTAGGTCAGACTTAGCTTTATGGTCAGTCACCGAAAGCGGCACGCGTGTATGAAAATAATGATGAACGCAGAAGACGCATGTGAAGTCTGTCAGGATACAGGTATTTGGCACTCGGTGTTTTTTGTCTACCCCGTGACGGACCCGGCGTTTTGACATAATAACAATAATATTAATTATTTATTCAAAGTATATTTTACACCTATGCAGGAATGTAGAAACTATTTAGGCACTTAAACAACTTTACATTTTTAGATGTGTGCGTGCGAATTTTTAGTAAACCTGAAGAATATTTTTCTAGCTTTCAACAACTACTACATAGATACATATGTATGTAGTAGAAGAGATACCAGTCCTTTATGAATTGACACCCGACGAGGGCCCCCAGACAGACTGTAGGCGGTATATTTCAGTCCGCTTACAAAAAAACAAAGTCATTATGTAATCTTTCATGTAACGGCGATATTCCTAGGGAATGAGTCACTAAAAAACGGTCAACCCGATAAGAGATCAACCGTTTCTCGTTGGTGTTTTTATCTTATTACTTGTTTCATTTCTCTTTTCTTTCTAATTTGTAACGCAATTCTAATGATCCTATTTATTTATTCATAAACGCATTTCTTTGTTATTTAGACAGTTATGAAGTGCTATTTTTTTTTTTGGATACAATTATAGTCATCATAAATTAACAGTACAAGTATAAACGAAGTTTCCTACGGTAAAAGTAAATTATAACACAGTATGTTATTTCATCTGTTGATTATTTGAGTGCGATATATACATACTCGTATATTGGGCAACAGCTCACCTGATATTCGTCATCAATAAAGGTATTATTTATTAAATCATCAAATAATACATCTCAGAAAAAGAAAATATTTGTCATTACAGACTAACAAAAATGTTACGTCATATATCCGTGAGACAAGACACTTTCTTCCTTGGTAACAACGCGAGATGATGACGTTGTGCGTAGGCATCAGTCTTTCCTGTGTTAGTTTATTCCACGTTAGATAATGTAAGGCCTTATTTATCTTTGTCCTCACCTTCTAGGATTTTTCTCAGAAACTACGTAAACCCATTTTGGATTAATACACAATCGTTGCTGTAAGGCTTTTATAAAAAATATGTATTTATAATGTAAAACTTTAGTAAGTATAGAAGTAACATATCAGGTTTATAGGGCTAGAGATATTTGGCGCTCGGTCTGCACTGCCTGCCCCGTAAGGGACCTGGCTTGACGATACATATAAAGAACTCTCAAAAGAATATCAATGGCATCATTATCTTTATAAGTGCGCTCATACAACGAAATTTCTAACATATTCCTATTAAAAATTACAACATTCCAAGACTATCTTTCAACGATGCCTACACAGAATAAATAGTTGAATCATTTTGTACATTACTGGCAAATGTCACCGAAGTGCTATGTATCTTAGTAAACAGACGGCAAGATACACCCCCTAAGAAGCTGTTTCAACGAATGGGCAATATCAAGCGGCTTTACACGACTGGGATTCGTCATAAATTATAATACAACAAAATAGCCACTTTTGTTTGGAGTGTATTACAGTCACGCGCCGTTCCGCAGTGCTCCTGCCACAATTATTACTGAATACGCATTACGTGCTTACATACGTTACGCAGTTAAGCAGGCCTGTTTAATTGTTTATAGGCTGTAGCTTGAATTGCCGCACGTACGTTCGCGTTACAATTATGTGATGCACTGGCCTAGCTACATATATTAACGTAACGCCTTTTATTTCAAGAATTATACTTCGTTAAAAACATGACGCTGTTTTTGTTATTGAATTTGTTATTAAGTATAGTTAATAAAAGTACATCTTTATTTTTAAATTTTAGTAGTCGAATTAGTCCTATTTTTCCTATAAACAACATTCGATATGGACTGTTATTTTCATGCTCTTTCTTTTATACATAATTTTGCGATATATTTAACTAATTTAGTATGCGGTTAATTAGTGATAAATACAGTCATTACATTATCTATATCCTGTTTCAGATTTAACTAGAGTGTTTTCTCTCTCTCTGTTAAGTCGGGCCCATATTGCTGAGGATCGTGATCCCGCTCAAGGCCATCCAGTAACATTCTCCAGCAGGAGCGATTCTCGGCTTGGTGCACTGTCACGCTGACTGGCGTATTTACTAAACTAGAGTGATACTTGATATTAATTACAGTTATGGACTAAGTTAGAATGTCGCTTGTTTTGCAGACAACCAACTGGATGAGAACAACGCAGGCATTGTTTTCTGGATATACTAAATGTATGTACATATATGCCTATACGTGAGTGATGTTGAGCAGTGGTGATTTTGTTCACAGCTCTAAGCTGTAACACTATTAAATAAAATTAAGTTGTGCTGGATATATCTTCATACGTTGTATCAAAAGATGGTGATTTAAAATTATCTGTAGCAAATATCATCGACAAAATAAAGAAAAATCCTCAGTTTAAGATCTAGTTATTTAAAATATTTTCTCAACAAATAGTTCCAATGTCAAGTACGCCTGACTCTTATATAATTAAAGTACTCTTGATAATTGTACTTTATATATTATGCCGTCTTCATATTCACTTTTCCAAGAAAAAAATAAATAAGAACCGTCCTACAAATACTTGTACATTTTTAGTTTACTTTTTAGTGTACATATGTAAGGTCACACCAGATTCCTTACGCGCTAGGCAGAAAACACCGAGCACCGAGTATAGAAAAAAAAACCTATTAAAGTGTAATATTTATATAGTAGCTGAGCATTATATTCATAGGGTCATAGAACATCAGAATATTATTAGCCATATTATATTTGCAGTCGAAAAAATATACATACATATGATACATCTACAATATATGTACATACATACGATACAAGTACAATGGAATGAAAGCAAGATTTCAGGCCTTAGGCCATGCGAGGTCGACTCCTGGGACCGCAATATTATTTGCCTCTTTGACCCTTTGGCATCAAACGGGTGTTCATTTCAATTAACATCATTAAAATCCAGATTAACGTTGATTCTAGGTACGAGTTTCATTAGTATCATCTTGGGGATACTCCTACATGTTTGAGTAAAAGTAAATAAAAAAGTAAAGTCGACAAACATTCGACTTTGTCTGCCTCGTTGGTCGAGTGGTTGCAAGTGCGACTGCCAATCGAGAGGTCCTGGGTTTAAATCCCGCGTCGGATACTATTGGATTACAACGAATTAATACGGGTACAACAAGCAAATATTTACAATCAGTTTTGTTAATAACACGGCTACCTCATTTAGGAACAAAAGTGTTAACTATGCTTCAAATGTTCTTGGTACCGATGAAGGTCTAAAATTAGACTTAGTTTTAGGTATCTGTGTAATACAAATGAGTAACTACTAAAATGTTTCTTTTTGTTTCTCCTTTATTGTCGTTAACAAAGGGATGACTGTATGCCAAAAGGCAATTTCTGTTAACCAACCCATGTGCCATACACAAGGATCACATTAGGTTGCTACATTTTTGAACGTTTATTATTCTCTTAAAAATTTAAATAAATATCTCCCTGAACTACAAAACAAGATAGTAAAGAAACCTTAGCGAAACAAATGTAAGCCAAAGGTTTGGCTAAGTCCGGGCCCGGCTAGACCAATTTAATTTACCTTAAAAGGGATATACATAGATAACAAGTATAGTTACGAGTAGCTCAAAGTAAGATGTTTTAATTAAGTCTAAGGCCTCGCGATAAATAACTGGCGTGGCGGGCAGTCGGGACGGCACTAATTGCTAGTATATTTAATCCGGGAAAATACTACGGGCCCTGATTTCCATAAGCTTCAATTGTTTGTGTCCCTCCCCGTACCTGGATGCGATTTAGTTGCGGCCTTGGGCATCCGTGTTTACCTTCTGCGACCAGCGCTGAATGGCTAAGTTCGCATTTGGGCTAGCTCGTTATTTACCTAACATTTCAACTCTGAAACGCCGATAGCGTACTAGGTATTCGAATTATACTATATTGTTACGTATCTAGATAAATTTTAATGATACTTATTCATTATTAAGTATTTATTAAGATAAATTAAATACACTTGTTCTTGATTTTATGGTAGCCAGATGCTTAAGATCAGTGAAATAAAATAAGTAAGGTGTTTGAGGTGTTTAAAAATTATAATATTTTCGTATAAGAAATTGTGTGAGCATTTTTGAGTTATATCAGTTCAATCCTCCATTCAAATCCAAATGGCCCCAATCAAAATCAGTTTCTCACAGAAAGTCGTATAGCAAAGTATAATAATATATTAGAACACAATTAATATTAGACCAATACAACATTTAAAACTTTCAAAACCAAATTTTACCTATTGAATTTGTCTTTAAGTATTGTCAATAAACATATTATCTATTCAAATATAGTGAAAACGTTTTTACAAAATTAATTCAATTAAGCGGGAATTTATGTAATAGGAAAAAACAACATAGCTCTTCTTCATTTAAAAGAAAGTTGATTGTGCACGCTGCTCACGGCGCCGACTCGTTTGCGAAGGTAACAATGTTGAGTGGGAAAGAGTTAAAAAAGGCCTCGCCCCACGCCGCCGCTCAGCTCAAGTGCTCCCGGGTTTCGGTTACGTATCATTAACTTTGTTTTATTTTCACACGAAATCTCACCACATCAATAACTTATGTATTTAAACCGGTACCGTTACGTATAACTTTGGTAGCAAGTCAGAGTTGCTTATTTTTATTCATAAGCTTAAAAAAATTAGTTCGATTAAATCGATTAGATAAGATATCAATAAGTTTCAAAAATCCTTTGATTTAAATGTCAAGCATATACAGACGTATTATCTACGTATTTCATTAAATATATTAACACCATATTGTCGTAATTACCTATGGGTAGGTTTATATTACAATAGCCCTCATCAACTAATAGCAGTTCAAATAGTTATAATTCATGAACATGTTTGTATTAAAACTTAATTATTCAGAACCAGTCGGTGTAAGGTCATCACAAATCGAGAAGCCGTTGGTAAATATCATTAAGATACAAGAGTGAAATTCAAAGTAAGAGCTTATAGAAATAAGGAATAGATAGCTGATTTCTTTCAGTATAAATGGACCCTGTAATATTCATTTCTGGATCTCAATTTATCACTGAGTATATTTATGCATTTATACAGAAGCTCTATATACGATTTTCATTTACAGACACCTGCCTTTCACCATTCCTACATCTGACACAAGTTTCCTTTTAGAATGACAAATAAGATCCTTTTTTTATTTAGTATTTTATAGGTCATATAGGTAATATCAGTTTCAAATTTTAATCATTTATCTATTCGGAATGATAATATAAGCAATAATTACAATGGAATACAATTTAATTAAATTACCTGATGTAGCTATAAACATACCTTAATCCCCTACTAACGGACCCAAGCCCAATACTCACGTAGTAGTAGATCGCTAACCAAATACATAATCCATCTCTATCAAAATAATTTAATCAATTAAACCGTAATTTTACACCGAGATTCAATAAAAATATTACTATACTAAAATTATCTAGCTACGAACTCGTTGTTCAGGATTTATACTAGCAAATACAATGTAAAAGAGAATTAAGTAACCTTAGCTTAAATCACTCTCGAGGGAGATGATATTTGAATATACCGGACTATCAGCAGTGATAGCGTAGTGATTTCAAAGTCAGCTTTACACTCGGGCGTCTTTACAAAAGTCTTTACTTTACAAAACTCTTTACAAAATTATGTGCAACCCAAGATAAAACATGAATAATTATAATGGTGAAGAAAAAGGAAATGAAATTTTTCCCGATTCATACAACCTGGAGTTATTCAAGACAAGAGTGAATAGGCACTTTCTAGACAAGCGTGCTACATC
>DWEH01000337.1:0-12378 GCA_018245815.1 Apyrrothrix aesculapus | reverse complement strand
CGTCCCATTATGGAATAGGTGGTGAGTGTATTGCCATAGACCGGGGACAAGTTCCGACTCCGAGCCACAACTAGAAATTTCTACGAGAAAATCTAACAATCCAACAGTACCCGACCCGGGATTTGAACCCAGAAACTCTCGATCGGCAGTCACACTTGCAACGAACATGACCAACGAGGCGTGTACATATATAACGTGTTATATATTTATGTCATTTAAATCCCTTAACTTTAAATTTGTAATGTTGACGAGTTGATGATGTTAACTAAAGTAACTTAAGTCTTGTTTCAAATATACCAACGACAATTTGGAGTATGAAAAATGACATAGATATCAAACCGGAAGTAGAAAATATGCCAGTTTTTTGTTAATATATTCGCTGAATTATGCCTGGCAGTTTGTCTGAAGATTGTACAATCAAGTTTCTTATTAAGATTGTCAATTGACGTTAAATAGTTACTTCCCAGTTTTTTTTCAAACTCTGTACGTCATTATTACACCAACGGTTAACACATGAAAACTATTCAGAAAAGGATTATTTTATTTGTTTTCTTACTACTCGTACCATAAAGTAATCTTTCTTTTTACATGTAGTAATACCCATGTTACATTTTTACACACCTAAAATAAACAAACAGAAATTTCCCAGTCTGGATTAATTGAAATTAAAAACATTTGGACACGCTATCGTTCCCTGAAATTAAACTTGCCAGCGTATGCACGAGGCGTTGTACACTCATTGAACACATCAGATCACCGTGCGCCTTAAGTCACTAAATTCAAACACCATGTTACCAATGACCGCTATAAATTAATCGTACATAAATTAGAAACAATGTAACGTATAATCATTATATGTTAATTAACAATTACGCACCAGTTATTATTTGAGTTAAATTTCCTGTAACTGTAGAGAAATTGTAATAGTCACACTTAGAAAGAATACCATAATGTAACTCGGCGTCAACGTTTTCGTTACTACATACATGAGGACTGAGAATGTACTCCGGTACAGTCATCAATATACTTTATTACATCGATTGTGTAAACCAGAATATATTGCAACATATTGATACAATAGGTATAAATCCAGCCTAGTAATACACTTTCTCGTAAATATCTAATTTTAATCTAACGCGCGATAGGGCCGCACTACATATTTCACAGCCTAATTCTTTTGAAAATTACGAGATGCTCTGAAAGGAGAAGCTTTTAGATTCCCTTCCGAATGGCGACCGTTCTCCAAGTTCCGGATGCATGAATATTTATGAAAGGACATTCTTACGAGTTCAAAAGTACATAACTAAGGCTTACTCTTCCAAAGCACTTTCCTTATTTCGACTCAGAGTAAAAAAAAACTTTACAATATGTGTAAAATGAAATTTACATCGATTTTTTTTATGGACGCGAAGTAAAATTATTGCAAATTCTGGTTGCACATTTACCTTTAAGATCTATTAAGGGATGATAGTAAAAAAAAATTTGCGCCAGATCTTTATGAACAAGGCGTTGCCATTTTGGCAGCCCACCAAACGATCGCTGCAGTTGTCGTCTGCATAACGTTTATTAATCACTATCGGATGCAGTTCATCTTGTAGCACATACTGTCCCATATGTCCTGAGGACAATGACTAATTCTGTTGTTGTGTCTGTTTATTATATTTATACTACCGAATAACTAATTCACTGTTTATAGATACAATAAATGCGTTTACTATATATAAGCTTAACATGTTCATATTAGAAAATAAATAATTATGGAAATTTTACGTTAAAGAAAACGGGGTCACAAGGTAGGAGAATAATTTTATAAGCGGGTCATTTCCATTATTACTTCATTTGCGTGAATCAAGTCAAAAACGCGCTTCGCCACAAAACTAACAGTTTTATCGTCAGCTATGTAAAATGTTTCAACGTTTTTACGAACATTTTTTGTCTCGATCGGAGGCCACAAAACAACTTTTTAATGTACGAATTATAAGATTACTTTTTATGTTTCAAGAATAGTTTACATGAACGTGCAAATATTTTATAGTAGAATCCTAATTACAAAATAATTATGTAACTACATATGTAGTAATTAGAATGCATAATACATGGTCTTCTATAAAAGCACAAAGAGAGCTCTCCTTCAAAGCCGATAATGCATTGACGAGTCCTCGGTTGTCGCAAATGTTCATAAGCGAAGGTGTTCACTTACCATTAAGTAGTGTGTATGTTTGCCAAGCTAAATACATATAATAAGGTGTTTCATTATATCCTAGTGCGAAGTATAAAATTTTTATATTTGGATTTTGTGTAGATGCAAAATAATAATGTTGTTGTCAACTCCGGCGCGTCTCCAATTAGCGCTGGCCAACTGCCAATTCAGACCGGACTGTTACACCAACTTGTATCATATATATATAACAAGAGATTCAGGTTCTAAAATACAACAACTCTGAGTAATACCATATCTTCGTGTTTACCTAAATTATTACTTGATATCAGTCCCACGCGTCCTATGTCAATATTTCACCTACTTGACATCGCTTACAAAAACTACGACTGCACCTATATAGAAGATAGCTTTTACAAACATTACTATCTTCTTGTAATCATGAGCATTCCTTTTAATCTAATCTGGGGCGTTTCATTTTTTTCAGGCACTCGGTGGACTCGGTCGCGTCGTATTCTAGTCAGAATCACGTTGACCGTATAAGGACTCAAAATTTCTCAGCGGCTTCTTGTCAAGACGAAGGCGACTTTGGGTCGATCAAAACAAGCCTCTTCAGACGTTCTTCATCGTCAAACTTGGACTACCCTGTGAAACGCCCTGAAAGCGTCACCTCCAACACTAGTTCCACAAGAAGCCGCCTTCGAGAACTTGTCGAAAGGAAATCGGGTCAAGACGAACACAAATCTGCAGCAAACACCGTCGCTGACATACAATATTTTGAGAACCCCACAGAAACGTTAGAGTTTGACAATCCTCGTGGCTCTTTAGAATCAAAGATAAGTCAAGACGAACGCCCCAAAAAGCAAAAATTATCCAAGAGTAAAGAAAAAGACAAGGAAAGTTGTGAAAACAAAAAACACGAAAAATACCAAAGTAAACTTGCCGAGTATTACAAGCTCCCCGTACAACTACCTCAAGACGAATTTTATCAACACTTGACACGGTCTAGAGCTGCAGAAGAACTTTTGCAAAAGAGATTTTCGAATTCTGACACTGAGTTCAGCGGGAATTACGGTCGATTGTGCAAACATAAAGAGCTCGAAGGATCTAATTTAAGGCGCAGTCGCAGTTTGGCTGTCATCAGAGAAGAGACATTTACAGACCTTCAAATTCAAAACCATGCTAAGAGCAAACGATCACAATTAATACCTCGGGCCCGCTTATTTGACAAGCCGTGTTTTAAAGACAGGTATGCTTGTTTTAAATTCGCAAATATCTAATTTTCTCTACTACGTGACAGAACGCGTGTATACGCTTTACCTGAGACACTGCCATCACTATTGTATGACAATAGACTAGACAATAGACAATAGACCTATTTCATAATGAGACGTAAACGTAACTGGTTAAACATGGAAGTGTACTACACTCCTCTGCCTATCTCTTCGGAGATTATAGGTGTGATGTTACATGTCACTGCCTTCCCTACAGCTATTTCTGTCGTGAAGTAATTGATATTAAAACAATGTAGACTTCATTTTAAAAATGTGACTGCATTTCCATGTCATGGAGAATACACTTATCATTAAGTTCGTCCTTTGTTATGCTTGCTATGGCGTACAATAAAGAATAAATAAATAAATAAATACTAGAAGCGTCCACTTAAATCATCAGGAGTAATAAGGCATCTGCAACCACAGTCAAATAGAATAAATACTGAATGTTACTAAATTCATTCTGTCAACAGTCAATAAATTCTAGCTGGATGGATGTGACTAACAGTCTTGTTTCTATAGTTTCGTTAAATGGTTACGAAATAGTTGTAACTAATACTGTTACAGACAACTATTACATAATAACAAAATTAACTATAGCTAACAGTTCTATGCCTACAGTGCTGCCCATGGGTGACAACAGTAACTAGAAATTGCTGCGCACTCGTTTCCTACTTTCTTTACATAAAAATATATATTCAATAACAATTATCATTATGACATACAATTTTATCAAAGCCTAAGAAAACAAATAATATATTACTATGAAAAGCTTAATTTAGATTTTTATTTCAAAATTTTCTTTGCGTTTTATATTGTTTCAAATAGTAAGGCACATTTTAATCTATCACCACCATTTTCTTCGTTAAAATGAAATATTAGTCACATATAAAAATATTTTATATTCTTTATATTTCAGGTTACCTGGACGTGCGAAATATCAAACAAAAGAAGAAGTATTAGAAGGCATATACATTGATAGTACAGCATCGTGCTTTGGTGATATTAATGGTCAGAGAGGAGACGATACAACCAGTCATATAAGCAACACAGACATAAAATCTGAAAAGGAAGACGCGGTATCACGAGTAGAAAGTCGCCAGTCCAGATCTATAAGTGGAAGTTGGCCAAACCTTAATGAAGAAACAAAGCCGACAAATCTCTCTGAAGACAGCATTGGACATTCACGTAACCCAAGTGAAATCGACAGTTTAGATTCCAACTACGTTAGAAAACACTATAACTTCGAAGCGCACTTAAAAAATTATAAAGATAGTTCACCGGACACCGAAAGATGTATTCCATCTCCTAGTAAAGATTTGTATATAACGACAGACGACCCTGAAAGTGAAGCGGGTGACAAAATCAGATCAAGAAATAATTCTCCAAAATCCTCTAATACTAATAGTCCAAAAATAATAAAGTCTGAAAATAAAACAACTATTCAAGCAGAAGAATTGGAAAATGAAATAGATTCTTGCGACGCAGTGTCGATTAGAAGTAAACAAAGTGAACAGTCAAAAACAAATTCAAATTTAGAATCTATTACTAAGGCAAAGGGAACTAAAAACGAAACAGACACTCGATCAGTATTATCTGAGAACGACGGAACTATTTCAAGTCCCCCTGATAGCATTACTTCGTATATTTCTATCTCGATAGCCTCTTCTACCGAAAAATCACATAAATTAGAGTACTTGGCTAATTCTTTAGCCGAAAAAATTGATGAATACTGTGTATCTCAACTAAAAGGCAATATTCACGAACCACAAGTAACTCAATCTGAACAGAAAATATTTGAAACTGACCCTATATATACAACAGTACAGAAAAAAAAGACATTTGCAGATATAAGAAGAGATTCATTGTCTAATAAAAAAAATAACATTATCAAAGAATTTACCAAGAAACATAACAACGAAACCTATGTAAGTAACACATACATCGAATGTGACAACTACAACAATATAAGTCATTCCAGTTCTTCTAAAAACATAACTACAGAACCCTTTGTTACAACTTTAATTGAAAACCAATACTATTCGTTACCCGATATAAATATAAGTAAGTGTCTGAGAAAATCTGAGAGAATTGATGCTCAACTAAGGGAGGAAGATCCAGATGACATACCGTGTGAAAACACTTACGAGATAGCTGAAAACAATTTTGAAGATATATATACTAATAGAGGCAATAAAAATTACGGCCAATTAAACAAGATACAAATTAATTGTACACTGTCCAACAATAACATTAATAAGGTTGTATATTCAGCACCACAACACTTACAAAACTTTACGAAACTAGAGGACGACTTAAAATCTATTATAACTATCGATAGTTCTAATCCTGAGGATCAAGACATTAGCTTCTACACATCGGATACTCATCAAAACGAACGTGAAATAAACGAAATTGAAGGAACAATACGAAACAATAAGCTAATAACGAAGTCTGAAAGTTTTAAAATTAATTGTGGTTCCATATATAAACCTGAAATAAACATATTGAAATCTCGTTCCCATGATAATATCTGCAAAACAATAAAAGATAAGAAAGCACGAACTGCGATCCGCAAACATTACTCACTACGCCAGCGCGACCCGATTGATGACGACACTCCACGTCTTCCTAGCCCAAATTCAGTAGAGAAGGAACTTATTAAACATAACGAACCTCCGAATAAACCTGTTCATCAAGAAAGGGAGGAAAAAAGTAAAATCAACTCTCTTTTGTCCAGGGTGCAATCGTTTAAAACCGACGCTGATTCAAATATTGCTATTGTGCCTTTAAGCGGCCACCAAACAATTGTTATAAATCCACCACTAACACAAAATTCAACGCTAACTACCAAACAACCTGTAGAAAAAAAAGTAGCCGAAAACCCTGCTACAAAATCACAAACAGCAACCGAATCTATTCAAAGCACACCTAAAGCACTCTCAGAAAAACCTAATCTGTCAAAAGAATCAATCACAGCTATTGAATTTACAAATTATTGTACGCCAAACGATCCGTTTATCACTATTAAATTAAAAAAAGTTGTAAAAAAATCTATTCCACAACTTAAAAACGATACTTGCACTAAAGCAACTTATTTACAAAACATATCGGATAAGCCATCGTCAAAATTATTAATTAAAGACAATAAACCATTTAAAGACTTTCAGAATTTAACATTTACGAAGTTAAACCAAAATATGACTCGACCACAAGTTTTACAAGTTGTTGATACAAAAAATAAAAAACAAAATATAAAAGTAGACGAAACTGCTGCCGAAAGGCCAGATAATAACGTTCCGAAAATGGATCGACATGTCGATAAAGAAGAAAATAATCGTGAAACCAGAACAGAAAACAGTAATGTAAAGGATAAGTTGAATAACGCTATAAAAACTGACATTGAATATCAGGAAAAAATTAACTCTGTGAAAAATTACTGGTCCAAACTAATTGATAAATCTCCTGAAAATCAAAACAATCTAGATTTAACAAAAGACAGACAAATAATAAAAGACAAACAAGATGAAAATTGGAACAGCAACATCGACACCATAAATAATAATGATAACAAAGAATCAGAAGACAGTAAATACATACCAGAACTATCGGTTGGGAGTATTATTAAATCCTTAGAAAGTGTCAAAATTGTAGACAGTATACGAAAAATAAGTCAAACGAAACTTCAACTATGGAAAGATGAAACCGAAAAAGTAAAGAGTGATTCAGAAATTGAGGAAACCCCAGTTGAAAAAATTTTCAAAGAATCTGATACTACAATTTATGACATGCCTAAACCAGAAAAGGCTACAAAAAAATCCGATTTAGATTTATGCAGGGATACGCCAGAAATTGAAATAGTAGAGTTGAGCAGCGAGGACCAAAATAAAAAAACTCAAGCTACATTAATAAAAGCGAAAGGATACGATAATCATTGTGACGAATTCGACCATGTTCGTTATAAAGTCATGAAGTCTGAACTATTTAAAAATAGTATGATAGCCAATTATCGCAAAGAAGCCCAATTCGATGGCCTTTTACAGTATTTACAAGACTATAGCTTTCAAGAACTGTTGGTAAATAACAATATAGTCATAATTGAACCCGTAAGGACTAAAGTGGAACCAGCACCAAGAAAAAATATTAATACAGATACCTGTAAAATCCCGCCCACATTATTAAAGAAAAATGACAACAACTTGCAAGATAAATCTAAAAATGCTATTCGTAGGCACTTCTTTTATCATCCTATTCGAGTAAATAAGGAAATTATAGAAGAAGAATTACCAAATCCAGACACAGTAAAAAAAGTACGAAATTTATTTGAAGACACGTTAAAAATGAAAAGTCCTATGACACAAGATCCTCCGTTAGTAGAAGAAAATGTAGGTCTTACCAGACGTGCTACTTCATATAGAAATCTAAGTGAAGAAACAAAAGGCAACAAAGTCGGGGGAAGAAAAAAAGTTACAAGACAATTAACAATTGATACTAACTTTGGCAACAAAAAATGGGATAATGCTAGTCTTTCAAGTGGTGTTTCCAGTGGAGACCTAAGCTCTACTAATGAATACGAAACCGATGGATTAAGTCCATATTCTCATAAGAACTTAAAAGATAATGTATACAGCTCAAGCGATGAATATCTTTGCGATTCAGCAAACCAAGACTTTTGTTGTGAAAGTCAGTATGTCAGTCCCGATATTCTTAAGAAAATTAGAGAATGTGGAACATCAGTAACATATTATGGAGGCAAAGTGCTAAACTCAAAAACTGGATCAACTGTAAGTCCAATGACAAAGGCAATAATGGATGAAATAAAAAGTTTACAAAAAGATTGCAGTAGAGATTGTTATTCATGTCAAACTAAATGCAGGGGTGAAAAATGCTCTTGTTTGTCGACCGACAAGCACAAAAAGATTTTTTCAGAAAAACAAAACGTCACTGTGTCAGAACCTGTAAGTATAAAAAGCCAAGAAAACAGCAAAAGACCTGAAACTTTCCCGGGGTTTAAATTTAAGCTAGTGAAATCAAATAGTTGCAGCAGTCGACTAGAACTGACGGGCACAGATGATAACAAGAATCCCAGACTTAAATACAGAAAGCAGTTTTCTAAGACAGAAGATCCACCGTTGTTAAGCGAAGAAGAAAATTCAGTTAAAAACAAAATTTGCAGATTAGAAAGTTATAGTAAAGGCGTAGCGAAAACACCATTTGAAACAAAAAACAGTGAAGATAAAAAAGTACTGCCAGTTACACCAGAACAAAACAAAGTAAATGCCAGAAAGTTCAAAATTGAACAGACCCAAAATCTTGTAACAAAATTAGTGAAAGAAGACCCTGAGGACCAAATACAGGAACGTTCTGAAAGTCGCAGAAACTCCACTTCACTTGATAAACAAGCGAATGATGCACATAGTTTCGAAAAAAAATACTACTACGTGAACGATAATTTGGATCAAGGAAAAGTTACTGCTGGTAAATTTGGAGAAATGGTTTTTGAAGAGTTCGAGGTTTTGGAATCATGTTACGACAGTTTAAATAGCAATAAGTCTAAATAAATTATTTAGTTAATTAATGAGCTTTTGCTTACATAAAATGTGATCTGTATTCAAAAACGCTATTAAATTATTGCTTGTAAATGTAGAATCATATAAATATTTAGCTTAATCATGTATGTTATTTAGAATTAAGTATAAGATACGTCAATACTATTAGCGAATAATAATATTTCGATTCACATGTACTGTACTGTAGTCCTGGTGTTGGTATCTTAAATTTATATTAAATAATACGTGAGATATGAGTGTTGTTTCTTGTTCCGTAAAGCCCTTACCGTCAGACTTGTCTTGTTCGATTTTCGTAGGTGCAGCTTTTGAGCCGTGAGCGCAAACGCTTGTGAAGAAAGAGCGACGCGTGGGTCGCCACCGACGACACCATGACTCCTACAAAAATAAATCAATGTTAGAGTAAAGAACTTTGAACGCGAAACTCACAATTCTTCGGCAGTATTCAATTAAATATGGATGCTAATTAATGAAATGTAATTATAAATGGTAATTGTGAGAATAACAAATGACACATTTTCATTCAATTCATATAAAATATATTTACAGAATAAACTTATGTACAGTCAGTTAGTAAAATATTTATTTATAAGAATCGCAGGCAATGAACTACGATACAGTTAAATTCTAACAAACATCGGCTATTATGAAAATCAAATAGAAATATCCTTGATATTCTTAATTATTTAATAGTGTAAGACCAAGATCGCGCGGGCGCTGTGTACTGGCGACGGCGGCGCGGATCCTTTGACAACGCCGACAAGCGGCAGCCAATGCCTCACGCCCTACACCGAAAGGAACCCAAAAATATTCGTTGTTGTTGGCTGTTGTTGTTGTTGTTGAATGTTGGCTTTCGCGCGGTGTAGATGTTTCGAATTCAGTACATAGATTCGCGCGGCACGCACAAGAACCCACGTTTATAAATGTAACGACTAGATACCGTTATAATAGTCAATAATATTAATCTATTCTATTCCTTTCTAACACTATAACCAAAATAATATCATTTACATATATCTTAATAACGAAGCCCTCCGCATTGGAACATAATATTGTATTCAAATCATATGACTACGATGTATTCTTTTGTCATGCACCTTTACCAGCGCATTTGAAATTCCAAATGAGTATCTTTACCTGGATTGCAACTCAGTAGCGGAGAAATGTTACCTAATAAGAGTTTGACTATAAGGTGCCAACAGTAAACTCTAAAATGATTTTCGATTTTTTTGTCCATAAATGTCCCCAGTGATACTTCGTGGCGTATTGAACGTGGCGTTGGCGTGACGTGGCGTACTATTTTCCAGAAAAATCTCTACACATAAACTGATAGATTTTTCTATTCAATTATCAGGTTAGAAATTACACTTAGAAACATACGCCCAATTGTGCCTTGTAACAGACATAGTTGCAGTTAAATGTAGTTATAGCCTACATCCTAAAGCAGTTTGAAAATGAAAACTTTTTACAACAAAACAGCTATGTAAATTCTAGCCTTATGTGCAATTGGATAGACTGGGAATAAGTCAGAATGGCAATGCAACAACAAATCAATAAACAGATAGTGAGGGTATCTTTGAATACAAATAGCGTCAGTAAAATCAAGTGGAAAGATTCAAAATTGAATAGCTTTAACTAGATCCCAATAATTCAATGATATCGAGCATTATAGTAAAAAAGAGGATTAATAGTCATTCTATGTTAGTTAACAATCAATTTAAACACTTTAAAGTACGGGCTCAAGCGAATCGTACTTTGAAATAATATTATTATATTGAAATAAATAGGTTCCTTAAACCGCATGCTCAACTTGGGGATTTTGGACCCTTAGGGGTGGCCTATGTCCAGCAGAGGACAGACAAGCTCATGATGATGCTCATGTGATGTAATTGAAATAAACCAAGATCGCAGCTGTATATCAAATTTGTAGATCAAACGCTTACAGAATATGCTTACGTTAATCGATGCCTAGTAAGACGTCACTGTACATTTCGATCAGATGGATATCAACATCGACCATATGCGTACCTAAATTTAGATAAATTCTACAAAGCTAATACCACAAGACATAGATTGATCTCGTTAAATAAATTAAAACGAGCGCCTGCAATGAACTCCGTGTTGTATTGCGACGAACAGACACACACACAAACACATATAGACAATAAATAGAAACATACACCACGAAAAGTTCCAAATTGATAATTTAGGTCTGCCTGTCTGGGAATCGAATCCAATACCGTCTACCACGTATTTTGACCTCTGTGCCAAATAAATTATAATCAGCATCTGGAGTACGTATTGTTAATTTTCATCAATGTATCGCTTATATTGACTACCATATGTCTTAACCGCTAATAAGTAATAAGCGGTTCCTTGAACTTAATGTTAATTGACAACGCATACAGACGTCACGAGCGCAAGTATAAATTAATGATACACGCAGTGCAATATTTCGCCTGCACGATACTGAGTAGCAAATTGCAGTGACGTGTACACTTTATAAGTTAAAAATATAACGTTGTTTAACGACTTTTTTGTTTTTCGTTTAGGAATATTTATGAACCCACGTATAATTCGACTTGGCAAGAATCCACGAATGTGGTGTTTCATGCTCACTTTTACGTACCATCCCCAAATGATCGGTTTTTGGGATGAATAGATCGTGCGAGATTAGTTTTTGGTTCTGGTCATCGTTCAGAAAGGGGCTTCAAGATTTTCACATATGGGGTATGAAATAAAAAAATTATATGATTACATAAGTTTATTCTATTATACATATTTAGGTAGACTGCAGCACATGGTACTTCACGAATCAATTATTTTCAAATTAATTTAGCAAACAAAAAAAATATAAGACAACAGAACTTGACCAAATTGGTCAAGTTCTGACAGATGGAGAGTTGGAAGTCTCCAAAACTGGTGTACATCTATGAAAAGAGTGATGAATGTGGAAGAAGCACAGCAGGTCTGTAAGGGTAGAAATATTTGGCACTCCGTGCTCTCTATCTATCCAGTAAGGAACCTGATGTGGGGATATAATAATGACTATGAGAAAAAAAAGGAAAAATCGTATAGAAACTAATCGAAAGAAACATGTATTAGTAATAATTCATACATCCAACTATTATACTCAAATTGTTGTATAGAACTTTAAATGGATCCTTTACAAATCACGTCCAATATCTTTGTTCTGAAAGAAACAATGTGTTCAAGGTTGTATGAGATTTTTCAATCGGTACAGTTTGTATTTAATAGTCAAAACACAAAAGAGAAGTAGTAGAAAACAAAATGGGATGTTTTATTAAGTGTGTTGTCTATTCAAAAATGTCCTTTTCAATTTCCCTATCAGACTGTTCCGAATTCGAATAGTTTCTAT
>DWEH01000336.1:0-12395 GCA_018245815.1 Apyrrothrix aesculapus | reverse complement strand
CGGGATTTGAACCCAGGACCTCTCGATCGGCAGTCGCGCTTGCAACCAACACGACCAACGAGGCAGTCAAGTAATACCTTACACAATTTTACATATTCTTTGTACTATTAGAACAATAATTACGCGGCATACATTTATTTCATTTCTATTTTGGATTCATTTTTACTGTCTATCGTTTATTCTCTCTATTGCAAGCTACAACAACTGATTACAATTTTGCAATGGACATTTAAAAGAATCATATATGTCACGTGTACATCGTTCATTGAATGCGTTACGTATATTTGACTATTTACTTCTTATTACTTAATGTAAGTAATTTTATGCAGTTTTATTTATACATTAAAAAAAAACGGTTGTATAATGCTGTATTTAGTTTCTATTACGTCACGTCACATTAACTACATACTTTATGAAAATTATTAAAATTTACTTGAGTAAGTATAATAATTTGTGATATAATTTGATGTGCTAGTGTTTTAAAATTAAAATTCAAACACATAATATTGAATAGTGTTAAAATTAAGTCGTACATAAAATTAAATACATGCGTTGCTAAAACTATTTGAATAAATGCATGATTTAACTAACAGTAAATTAAATTAAATTATTCCGACAACTCTTCATAGACACAACATCTACATAGAAACGATATCTCCTGCATATAATAGGAGGCAGCTGAAAGGAGGCTTCCGGGGTTGCGAGCGGTTAGAGTGGGAGCTTGAACTGTCCAGCTAGCAATCCCGGGAAGGACGACGGTATGTGTGACCGCATACTGTCGTGGGAACTGCAGAGCATAAGGCATTATGCCTGTCAGGAAATAGGTCCCTCAGGGGCGTCGCGCTAGGAGGGCACCGGTGCATTCCGCTGGAGATAAAGGAGTCCTCTTATAAGCGCAGAGGAGACCACCAAGGGGGTTTAAGTGCGGCAAAAGTCCCACGGTATATCTCTCACGATACCTTTTGAAGCACCCCCCTCCCCTCCGCATTACTCCCCCCTTTAACAAAAAAAGGTAAAACATCTACATACATATGTACCCCCTATGAAGGTTTATAAAAAAGTTCACTAAAACAAGTTTAAAATTTACATTTTAGATAGTTGATAGCTGACAAAAACATATTATGTACCTTTTAAAAAGCCGGGACCAAAAGTTATAGTTGAAAAAAATCCGAAAGAAAGTGTGAAAGTTTCTCCGCCTGTGTATGAAAGCCGATATTTTTCAAATAAATGTTAAGATACGAGTGTCACCTTTAAATCATAAGTTCCGTAGACACCGCAGGACCAATATTTTTTTTACAACCCTTTTATCGTTCTACGGGTAGACTCTGGTCTTCTCTCAAAATGAGAGAGTTAAGGTCATAGTCTGCCAGGCTGGCCAAGTGCGGGTTGGCAGACTCCACACGACTTAGAGAATATTTTTTTTTAACACTTGCGTGCTTGGATTTGAACAGGGGACCATTTTAAGCCACTAGGCAATTGTTTCAGTGATAGTGGTATAGTAGTAATCAATAGCCATTAATTTTTAATAAATAAGCATCTATAAATCAATAAAGTAATGAATCTTACTGTGTCTGTAATTTTACTTTCACAATTAGTTCTTTTATTTATATTGTTAATTTACTTATATTTCTATGCTTACCTCTGGAATGCTGCTAATTCTACGCCATTTCACTTCGCTTTGTTCTTACATCTTTGTACTTTACTTACATAGATTTAACTGCTTTATTGGTCGTGTTGGTTGCAAGCGAGACTGCCGATCGAGAGGTCCTGGGTTTATTAATTCCCGGGTCGGGTGCTATTGGATTTTTCTATCTTAAAATCTAACTTAGATTTTCTACCTCCTCAAGGATTACAGGCGTGATGTTACATATGTACATAGACTTATCAGTGACCACTGAATACGAGCTGGACTGAATAACAGTAATTGTATTTAAATAAAGTGCTCAGTACTCTCATAAGTTATCAAAATATCACCAACATTTCAATAAACTATGCAATGTATTGAATAGCTATAGATTGTTATTATTGGTATGTTAGAAATAAAATATGACCGCTCATTTTTTTATGGTCAACCTATAATGTTTTCGTCATGTTTCTCTGATGAACGGAACCCTAAAAAGGCACATTATTCAGGAACCTCTCAATTTCACACGTGGCGCAATCCTTTATAGAAGCGCTGTCGTTGTTTTGGTATGAAGTTCGTTCACATGGGTTTTAGCGAAAGGAAAATATAGTCCTTACGTAGTCCTTACCAAATAATATATAATTATAAACAGGTAATTTTTCTTGGCATTTTTATTTGGCACTCCGTGCTCTCTGCCTACCTAGTAAGGGACCTGGCGTGAGGATATGTATGTATGTATGTATGTGATTTTTCCTTTCCACTGTCGTCTCAGTTCAAACTTGGCTTAGCTTGTGTGACATGGTAACCAGACAGCTGGAAAATATACACACATGTATACTACATACCTAAAAAATATGATTGAAATAAGTAGTATTATAACAACAATATTCTTATAACTACATGCATTTCATTATAAAAGCTCTGTGTATATTAGTTATTTAATAAGTAAATAAAATAGGGCAACCTCTTTTACATAGGACGTATAACACAACTGGAGAAAAGTGAGATCACTGCACTACCACCTGCCTACCCCTTCGGTAAAATACAGGCAGCATGTTATGTTACGTTTAATAAATAAAATAATTGAAACATTGAACTCTCCAAGTATTTAAATGTTCGCAATTATTACCTCACATTACATCCTCTGAGCACTCGTCTAAGAATAGCAGCTTCGTTCGCACTGAGCCCCGGGTCGACGCTCGCAAGTGTCAGCTTCACCATAAATCCAACAATTACATACTAATTACCTAAATGAATGAAGTATGAAATGGCGGTTCCTGTCAACTGCGTGCCGTAAATTACTTTATCCGACTAATTAATTACATTTGACACTCATCACTTACAAACTTACTAGTAATTTCTTGTAATATTTGCTTGTTATTACTTAGTTAACGTCATAAGAGTTCCTGTTTTATGTATTTTCACTAAAGAAAGTTATATTTTACATGATAGATATGATTGGGTTATGTCTCTAATTTTTTTTTCCGCAATAGTAAAGATATAATGATGAAATTAAACGGTTGATTAATCAAAGGGTAGATGCGTAAGGGGGTGGAAAGTTATTATGACGTAGTTTTGAAAACTGGTAGTTTGACTCCCTCTCCACGTAATGAGGACATAGCTATACAAAAGCCGCAATACAAAAAAACTATCGTTGTCCAATAAGGAACATAATCGGCGGGAAGACTCACCCCTTTCAGACATGCCCTTAAATTGAGTCGTCGCCCTGAGGCCTTGATGGATGCGGTACAGTTTGATAAAAGATCTCATTCAGATATAAAATGCCCTTAAAACGTTTTCTGAGTGCCGATGTCTTAAAAATTTTCGACGTACCATCATCATCATAAACCCATTTATTGTTCTTCTGTTCCACACGAGTGTCTTCTCAGAATGAAAAGTGTTAGGGCAATAGTCCGCCACGCTGGCCAAATGCAATTAAACAAACACCACACGTCTTAAGGAACATTATATAGAACTGTGAGGTAGGTAGGTTTCTAGTCAATGTTGCCCTTTACTGTTATTGTAGCCAATGATATATAATCTTAAAAAAGCACAACTTGGTATAGTAAGAGGTGCGTACCAGTATTCAAACCCTAGATCCCCGGATTGAGAGGTTGAGAACCAAACAACTAAGCTATCACTGCTCCAAGATGGCATATATAAATAGTATACTTTAACAACTTAACTGTATACTAGTATTAGTATACTTACCTTATCTGCCATTCAGCTACCGTGGCGGACTCTGGCCTTACCCTTCTTATTGCGACAGGAGACCCATGTCCGCCAGTGGACCGATAGAAAGATTGATGATAACAACGGTGATGAGTATTTTTAGTATTGATGTGTGTCTCGACAATACCTGAGGCAGTGTAAGTGAGACAGTGTAAGACAGTTCCAGTGAAACTTCACTTAAGAAACACGTCTGTTATTTAACGAAGCTTAGCACACTGCAGTATACATACAAAACATTTTATTGAGCATTCATCAACACGTGACTATACCCCTAACACAGTGGCCTGCACAATTTTCCGCTCTGTACAACAAAGTATGCACAAACACTGAAAATAAACACTCGTATTTTCCAGAATCAGTCGCCCATCACTTACGTACGCAGTTTTGACAGTTTACGGATCGGTCAAAGACAAATGAATGTGTGTGAGTCGTTCAGCGAATACCATTCAGTCAGTGACCTAAGACGTGTACAGCTAGCTTTGTATCGTAGTTTCGTTCACATGATCATCATTAAACACTAAATTTGACTGGCCCGTCGGTGTAGTGATTTGTGAACCTGAGTGCTGAGACGAGGGTCGTCGGTTTGATTACCAACCTGAATAAATATTGATGTGACGCGCACAAGTATTTGTTCTGTGTCTGAGTGTAAATAAAAATGTATATATAAGTAATTATAGACGTTGGAGTATAAACGTGAAAGTATACCAAAGTCCTCTGCCTACCTCTTCGTGGATTACACACGTTAACTTATTGCCATTTTCATGAAACAAAAAGTCTGATGTGATGTCACTTTACGATAATAAGTTGACACAACATGAAGATTGGAAAACAAAATATTTCAACATGTACGATATGTACGAAGTTTTGTTGTTGAATTTCTCGCTAAATCTAATTACAAGTCTCACCCTCAGGCAAGACTGTTGCTCAGAGCATGGAAAACTCATTTACAACGAATTTCCAAGGGTCATGACTTGAAGATCAGGTGCTGACGCGCGCGATATTTAAACAAAAATAATTGTTCCCGTATTTTCATTGTAACCACTCCTGTAAGGGAGCGTGTATGAAGACAGTGATGAATGTAGAATAAATACGTCAGGTCTATGAGAATAGAGATTTTTGGCCACGGTGTTCTCTGCCTATCCCGTAAGAAATGTGGTATGATAATATTATAATAATAATAACCCTCCTGTATCTTTTACAATCACATTTATCATCCTGAAAATATACAAATTTCAGACGTGTATCATTTTTGACAAAAAGAAGTTTAATCCAACGTACGAGTACACACAATTGATAGACGTAGCTTTGATTAAAAATTTTGCATCCAATAGACATGTTTTCTGTCATAAATCAAATTTTAATTACAAATACCACGCTGTGAAATGCAGCTTATCAGAATTCCAGACTATCTTTCAGAATAATATCGTATCTGTAATCTAATTTTTGCCACTTAAATTCTATTAAACCTAAGAAGTCGTTTTCGAGAAATAATTGTGGGTATGGAACGTTATATTATTAACGTTATATTAACGTTATTTTTGTTATCATAAAAATAGAAATAGAAAATTTTATTTATCATCAGATGTTCTACAACAGCAAGCAAATGCTACAATAATGACATATAAAAATGTAAAATAAAGAAAGACAATACTATTGTCCAAAATAAATTGAAAAATAGAGAAAAATAATCAAAACTGTACATTGTGCAAGTTGCAGAACGGTTCGGCGACGAATGGGTTCATACTCAAATAAAAAGTAACATCACGCCCGTAATTCCCGAAAAGGTAGGCAGAGGAGTGTAGTACACTCCCACGGTTCACCAATTCCGTTTAGGGCCCATTAAGGCAGTGAGTCTATTGCCATACACCGGGCACAAATCCAGACTCCGAGCCACGACTATAAATGATTATAATTCTGATAAAATACTCAGCTTACATTTTGAGATTATTGATCGTATTTTGTATATTACGATTCATGAAAACATGAAAACACAGCAAATATAAAAAAATAAAACAATGGGATCATCATATTACGTAATTCATATCATTACATACAATACATACGTAACATCATGCCTGTAATCCCCGAAGAGGTAGGCAGAGGAGTGTAGTACACTCCCACGTTTCACCAGTTACATACAATACATGGTTGTTTATACTCAACTGTGTTTGTTGCCAAGTTATTTGACAATTTTGGTCGAACCGCACATGTACCCGAGATTCTATCCTGAACATGTACATACGTTATATACAGATATGCTTTTCAAACCTAGGTACTATATTTGTCTTTTGAAAAGTTTGTCCTGGGGACGACACAGGGTACGCTAAGGTTGGGTGGTGCGTAAGAGGCTTTATTAAGTTGAGGTTGATGTTATCTATTAATATTTGGATTAGATGTTTGTATCAAAGTTTATTTTAACTAAAGCAGTCAGTCTGACTCAGCCAGTCGCTAGCGATACGAATCTGGGCGGTGACTAATGGCAACTGCTCAATTAATTGAACTAACTGTGTTGCCATGTACCCTGTTGTAGTTTACACACTCAATTAGTCTTATAGTCTTGCTGGTGCTGGAGGTGTAATTGTCATACGTCGTCCAGTTGTTGACACTACAATACGTAGTTTACATTTTGACTAGCTCGTTGAAGCAGTGGCTAGTGAACTTGACTGCTGAGCTGACTAGTTACTATAGCACAGAGATGTGTCGATATTTATTTATTATTGTAGGAATAGGAATAAATTACGACAAATAATTATATTAGACAATGATGTTTGACTATGGCTTTTACAAAATATTTATTTTCGAAATTTTACACCAGTTATTAATGTATTTCAAATATGGATCGTTCAACGTGCCCTTCATAACTCTTATTTAGAAGTTCCTAGAAAATGACTAAAATGCGATCAACGTTAAAAAGGCTTTTCAGTTATTTATTTATACATATTACTTGAACGCAATGAAATTGCCTTTTCATAGACATGACTTCTAGAAAAAAAAAATTATAGAATTATAAAATGTTATTACTGAAACTGAAGCGGCTGAATTTTCAGGTGAAATTATTACAAGAGATGCCTTTCATGACATAATATGTAAATAACCTTTAAGAAAATGTTTTTCTAATTCGACACAAAAAAGGGAAAATAAACAGTCAACAGCAGTTTTATGTAAACTCGGTACTCGTAAAGCAAAATGAAAAAGACGTTTGTCGTGTTTATTAAAACATGTTGTTTGTTCGACATACTCGTATATACATATGTATATATACCTATATGTTACCTCAACATTTGCGTAATTGTCCTAATAAAAACAGGCAAATATTTAATATGACAATTCTGTGGAATGATTTTTCCCATAAAGCTTCATCGCGGAAGAAACCGAGAAATATAAACTTCCATGTTTTCATATTAAACACGCCTATATTTAGCTCACCTGGTATCAAGCCCACTAGACTTAAATTGCGCCTAACATCGATAACAATAATAAAAATAATAATCTTCATGCTTGATCATTTACCGTTCGACTGTAGAACTCGGGACACCTCTGTGTGTGTCAATTATTACATTTGTTCACTTTATTAGTCTGCCAACTCGCACTTGGCCAGCGTGGCTGACAATGGCCTTGACCCTTCGCATACTGAAGATATTCTGGTGTCCATAGTGGAACGATAAAAGGGTTGATGATGAATGGAAATCAACCCCATATTTGGAAGGTTTTATACATTGCATATGTAAGATACCAAATTGCAATAGATTGTTGTATCCTAAGAAAACTTATGTAGAGTAACATTCATGAATATTTTTCATATGCGTGCGACATAACTATGTATTAACTAATATGTATTTAGATAATTTATCATGCTGTGTAATACCTTAAATTGCCTTGTTATTGCAGTGGTTACAATCGCAACTGCTGATCGAGAGGTCATGCGTTTAAATCCCGAGTCGGGTACTACTGGATTTTTCGAACTTAGAATTTCTAGTTGAAATTTCTGGTAGTGGTTTGGAGTCTGGACTTGTGCTCGGTGAATGGCAATAGGCTCACCTTCTACTCCATTGTAGGACGTAAAACGTAACTGGTGAAACGTAGAAGTAGACTACACTCCTCAGCCTACCTCGTCAAGGATTACAGGCGTGATGTTAGGTCATACCTTAAAGTAAGGGCGTAATATGGTAACCAACCAAAATAATGGAGCTAATCTGAGTCGAAACAACACGAATAGTAAAGTAAAAGGTACAAGTTAGGCAACCTTATCGTTAAAACTCGATCTCTATCTAACGACCCTTGCTTTAAGATACTCTATATACCAAATATTAGATATGTTTACGTAAAACATAATAATAACATCGGGTACTTGTCTGCGGTTACGAATTACCATTCAATGGCTATTGACGCAGGGAATATGCTAAGATAATAAAGTAAAGTTAGTTTGGTACTTAGTCAGAATATATTAAATTGCAGAACATATTCAACAGAAGGCACTGGTGACTTGTGAATCACGTGCCCATCAAAGCCAATTACAGGCAGCAGGTTCTCAATGAATACGGGTTCCATATTCACACGTACTTTTTAAGCGTTGCCAAGTTGAACTTTTTGATATTTTTTCAATCATTGATACTTCTTTTAAATCTATATCGACACTATAAAGTTAATTTTTTTGTTCGGATAACCCCTGAAAGTACTTAACCGATTCTGAAAATTATTTTACTGACCTGATACGCTTTTTACACATTACACATAAGCAGAGCAGTTTAGTACACTCCCACGTTTCACCAGTTATGTTTACGTCCCAATATGGAATAGACTCACCAGTCTATTGTCATACACCGGGCACATATCTAAACTGCGAGCCACTACTGGAAATTTTAATTTTAGAAAAATCCAAGAGTATTCGGCCCGTGATTTGAACCCAGGACCTCTCGATGGACAGTTTCGCTTGCAACCAACGCGGCCAACGAAGCAGTCATAGTATCAGATAATATATTTACAGATTATCCAATATTAAGTTAGGCCAGTGTCTATTTAATTAAAGACCAAAAATAATCGATAGAAATATTAATGTCGGCGCCCATAGTACGTAGCAGTGTTTGAGAAGTAGGCGGAGGTTGGTCTTTAAGAACAGTATCGGTGACCCTTATTAGGGCCACAAATAACTTACTTTCATTGTTTAAAACTCTTTAAAAGTAATTAAATTAAAATGAAAAACTTTTCAATGAAAAAAAATTATTGTTCTATGCTACGTCTAACTACGTCTAGCAAAGCAGGGTGGAAGAGACGTCTCTAGAAAAGTAATTTGACGATTATATAATAAAACATGACTGCCTCGTTGGTCGAGTGGTTGCAAAGCACGACCGCTGATCGAGAAATCCTGGGTTCAAATCCTGGAACGAACCAATGGATTTTTCTCACTTAGATTTTCTAGTAGACATTTCTAGCAGTGGTTCGGAGTCTGGTGTATGCCAATAGGCTCACCGCCTAATCCATAGCGGGACCTAAACGTAACTGGTCAAACAAGAGAGTGTACTGCACTCCTCTGCCTACCTCTCCGATGACTACAGGCATATATAAAATATGAACGCGCCTTTAACAAAAACGAATTTAACAAAAACTAATTTGCCGACTTTAAAATTGTTTCCGAAAAACAGTTCAATGCCTACTTGATTTGACTATTCTTTTGCCCAATCATGTAATTTAGAGTTTCCGATAGAATCAACAGAATTTCAATTAAAATGACTTCAACAAACAGACTCGCGGCAAAGATTTCAAGTTTCACTGTACGAGGAGTTGATTTTTAAGTACCTCTTCGACAGAACCAAGTAATCATCTTCATAGGGCAGGATTTATTTTTGACATTATTTACGCTCATTCAATTAGCCTAACATTTCAATTAAATTATACATGTATCGTGATCATCTCTGTAACCTAAATAGGATTAGTTTTGCAATTAAATAAAAAATAATAATTTAAAATTTTATCAACCCGAGAGAGCCTTCTACGACTAGGTGCCAAATAAAAAATTGTGAAAAAAAATTAGTAATGAGTAAATCGTTTTAATCCATTATAAACTATATTAAATTAACTGTAACAAATCCTCGTAAGATGGCGATGATTGAATAGTTTGTCAAAATTTACCGAAAGGCCAATGTATCATTTGAAAAATCTTATTGAAACTTACTATCTGTCTGAACGTCAAATTTTGACCAATACTTGCAAAAAAAATATTAAAGTATAGTACGAGTTTATGCCACCAACGTCATAAGAGCCTAATATTTTTATAATACTTAAATATTTAAAACATTATTGTTCAGAAAATACAAAACGTTGACGCTGCCATTACAGAATGATATTGCTTTGGAACGATTTCATGCATTTCAACGTTTAAAATTATTAAAACGTATAATTAAATTCTTATTCAACAAAGATAAGTCTTTCCACAAAATTATTTCTTAATCAGTATTTTCAAAACCTATTCAACAAAATATCGGTACCCATCAAATCATCCTTGAATTTATTTTCAATATAGACTTATGTTCACCTCGGAAAAAACAATCTTTCCAACTTTGATTATAATCACATAACATACAAAAAGCATATATACCTTAACATGTGTCCAGTTTCAATTATTCCTACCTTTACCTATTCGACATTGAATAGAAGAGAATCCTTAAAATCAATATAATAGCGTCCTCCTTGATCGAAAAGGAAATATGGTTTCAGCGTTTCTATAAACGACTGCGGAATGAAGTATTCTGATAGGAATTGTTCAAATATAGGTACATATTTCGTTCAGAGCAATTTATTTCAGTTACATCTTATTGCGAATATTTTACGGATTATACACAAAATATGAATAAATGCAGACATTGATATTCAAACTTAACCGAATCGAATGCGAATATGAAATACACAAATTTTATAAATAAGTTAAGTGAAACATAACTTATTCTCTGATTATCAACGAAAACTCACAAAATACATACTAAAATTAAAAAATTTGAAATGGTAAACTTAAATGTTTAATATAAGTATAGTTTATTTTATATAACATTGTATAATAGTGTACTTTTAATATATTTAAGGTAAATAACTAATACTAAAACCTATACATTACATAATCATGTAAAATCGCAATATACATTGAAATGCTTTACGTCATTTCAAAAGGACGACTTCTTTGGTATCAGAATAAACCTGTTTATTACACGTAATTTAAATAATTAGATTTAATAATAATAATTTATTTAGAACCAAATAAAATAAAGATCAGTTCCGTTTCATCATTTTAAAAAGGATTTTTTTTTTAAATTTCGACTAGCATTAAAAACAATTTTATATAAAACGGGAAAAGTACTCACGGACAAATATGTTGGACATGAGTGTAGCAGGGAGACAGAACACGATGACCAGGATGTCAGCGACGGCGAGGTTGACAATAAAGAAGTTGGTCACGGTCCTCATGCGCGGGGAGCGGTACACCACCGCGATCACGAAACAGTTTCCCACCAGTCCCACTATGAAAACGATCAAGTAAGCCACACAGTACACTGCGGTCATCGCCCCATTGTGCCTGTACATTACGTCCTCGCTCATCACCTCCAAGTCCGATCTATTCATGGTGATGTTCATTCGGAATGTCCTTTCATAGGGGCTATCCATGTGAGTAGACAGTGGCTCCATGTCGGGCAGGACACTGTTCTCAGGCACGAATTTACTACTTATTACTTCCATTATCGAATTCGATAACACGTCTACGACATGGTTCCTGACGTGATCGCGCGGGTGAGAATGATTGCGGTGCCGTATATGATGCCTCGTCTCGGCCGGTTGTTGGGTCGAAAAGTTCAGAAAGTCCGTCACACCGTTATAAAAGTCAGTAGCCACTCTTAACGGAGCCATATTCAACACTAAGACATAATTCGAAAGTTTCGCAATCAAAATACACACAACAATTCAGTTTACACACCAAACGTCAGCAAAATAATGCACAGCACAAAATAAAGTTGATAGAAAAGTATGAAAAGTTCCGTAGAGGTGGCGCGTGCCGTTGAAGCGGGGCTACGCCTGGTTGTAGTGGCGGTCGGACGCCGTCTGCTCGTAGCGCTGCTACGGCGTAGGCCCGCGAGCCCACGCATGTGCCTTTCCCGCCAACCAAAACACTGAAACATAAATCACTTAGATCTTAATTTCATACGTATAAAATTGAAAATGCGTTTAGTGGAATGCAAAACCACAGGCTTTGCAGCGGGAAGGCCGATTGCGTCCGGGAAATGTTGGTATTCCATCTATTTCAGCTCACGGACATTTAATCCAATTTTTAGCTTCGAGGTAACCGCACATTAGTAGTGAAATATTTAATTGATAATACAATTTAGTTTAACATACGCCGTATGGGCATTTTTTATTTTTGAAGTCTTGTTTACGTTGTAATGAGCCGATAACAGTTTTAAAAAAGTTTTTTTCGACCCTTTTATCGTTCCACTGTTGGAACACAGGTCTCCTCTCAGAATGACAGGGTTAAGGCCATAGTCTGTCACGCTGGCAAATT
>DWEH01000335.1:0-12400 GCA_018245815.1 Apyrrothrix aesculapus | reverse complement strand
TATAAATGATAACGACAGCAAAAGAAGGTTACACGAACTTCTCAAAGGCTACAGATACGGCGACTAATGAACGAATGTGATCTGTCGCCGAACTACAAAGTACACAGAGATGACATCAGCGCTGATAGCGCTAATAATGCCAAGGGCAATCGCGTCACCTCGCGCCGCGCCGCGCACGCTCCGTACACACACTGGGGATATTTTTAATGAATAAAGTTCTTATCTCATACAGCTCTTTCACTGCGATTAAAAAAATAATCACCTGCTTTCAAGGATTATTTTTGAAAAAAAAATGTTATCAACGGCGATTGGTCCAATATTCCAATAACATATTTTTAAAGTACGCCGTTCGGTATGGCTTACCAATTGGAACGTCAGGCTATTGGAGTTTAAACTTTAATGTTTGAGTACTTGCCAAACACGGCACTCAATTTTTAAACTGATGAACTACAGAAGGAAGACCTAATATTCTAATCCAATTGGATATAATCAAATAGAAATTGTCACAATCTTAACGTCATACGCAGAGTTAAGTTTATATCGAAGTCGGCGTTTGAAACTGTTACAAATTTTTACACCGGGCATGCACATGCAGAGCACAGGGCATATTTATGAACCCGGGTTGTTTCCATACGGGGTTCAGGGTTCAACGCGAAGGGCACACGTGTCAAGAGTTTCATAGTCTGCGCATGTCAAGTTGAATCGCGTGCTGCATGAATCGAATGCAAGGTTCCAAGTGAGGTCATACTCTCGAATACAAGGCATTAAATGAAAATCATATTACACAATGACAAAACCGAGGTAGGTAATTTTGTTCATTAAAAAAAAAGACCAGGTTCGGTTGAGCTTTCGCTTCATAAAAACTTAAGCACGATTAATGTGGTTTTATTTACTGATATATATCGTTCATAATATCTTAGTGTGAACAAACAAATTCCTTTACGCAGTCAAATGCTACCATTGCGACCGTCTTTCAATCGACGCTAATCTACTACAACGTGTTTTCCATAATGACGAAGACACTGATACCATTATTTTGACTGCGTTATACTGAGCTGTGAAAGACAAAGCTTAACGAGCGGATCAGGCGACAATCGACAATAACGAGATCGCCCTAATTCTCAACTCATACATTCGAAGACAACTCTGCTTCGTAAAGAATGCTGCTTTCGTGAATTACAAGCTAATTTGAAAGCAGAATGTTGATTTAAATACACAGAGATAGTAAGTAGTATAGTAGAAAGTAAAAATAATAAATTAAATACATAAATTACTGCATGTGTACGAGACATAAAAATGTCCCACCAAATGAACTAGACGAACATTAGGTAGGAAATGTAAAATCAAGCTAATGTGTCGTACGAAAAAATGAGACATGCGTTCAAAACTCATAAAATACTTACATGTTGGATACATTTTCGTGGAATCAGTTTATAACAATTTCAACACCTACGGAAGTGAAAATATTTAATGCGTAGAACAAATTACTATAATTTATTCGAATTCAAATGCAACCAAACGGGAAACCACATAATAATCACAATTAACATGTGATTTTCATTAATACGTGCTGCAGAACTAATGACATTTTAACTACTGTATAACTTAGTAATGAGTTTATTTCCAGCATGAAATAGGCGACGGTGAACAAAACAAATAGAACTGAAAGATTTTTAAAAGTTCGAAGCTTGGAGCCACCATCGTTTTTTAAGTGGAAAACCGAACTAGGGCACCCGACTCCAATCCAGCACCTTCGTCTTCAGCGGTTCAACACATTCCACGTTTCATACACACAATGCATTCATTGGAAACTCTCCAAGTCGCCGATTCACCGCTATACATAGCTCATGATCGGACGCACCTCGTCAAATAAAAGCAAGAGCCGACGCCGGCGTCGTCCCGCCCGGCGTCACGCACGCGGTCGACGACCGCTGCGGCGCCGCGAAATGCTATTGCTGCTATTAAGGGAGCCGTAGACAAATGCATTTAACTAATGCACATAAGCACTTACTAGTTATGTAGCTCGACCTCACCGAATAAAATAGATTACGTAGAATGCAAATACAGAGGTAAGTAGTATCAGAAGCAGTTGTCAAACAAAAGGAAAACAATTTCATTTTCGATCATAACATGTTGACACTGTCACCTAGTGGGCATCCGAAAGTATTCAAAAGTGTGGTGAATGTCACGTATCGTGGCAATTAACTGAGTACCTTGCCTCACATAAGGAATAAACAGCAGAATTGTTTATAAATTTTATAAACATACGATGTTTCAATGTTATTCATGTCAACATGAGCATATAATATTTAATGCAAATGTCTAGGTCCTAAGATAAGACCTTGGTACACCCATAAAGAAAAACAAGTTCCGTTGAAGTCAATGCCAAAGGCGCAACTAAACGAAATCGTGATCGTAGAACCTGGTCGAGTTGGGCGGCAATGATGTACACATCGATAATTTGACTCATAATGACAGGACAGCATTACATTACGGAGGTGTTAAATGTTTTCCGCGAATTAATACAAGTGCAATTAAAACATCGGTAATGCGTATCGCAAACGGAATGTCTTCCTAGTGGAAATGTGTTCAATGGGCCGTGATTGTTGTAAGTGACTTGTGGTATCAACTTGTAATTGATAATGATGCATTTAAACAGCCCAACAGAACTGACATTATCAGTAATGAGAGCTGTGTGGTATGGGCACATAATATTAGTAATTTTTTAGAAAAGATGCTACAAGCCCAGAATAAGGACAGACAAGAAAGACAAATTATTTTCCTCAAAAGTTAATATAAACCGGTAGTATTACAGGGTGTCACTGTGGGAAGAACCACCGATATAATAATAAATATTAATTCAGATTTATTTCAGCCATACCATAACAATACGAGTACCAGCAGTGCATCAGAGCTAAGACACAATCAGTTGCAATACGTCTACGTCAGACCTGCCATAATTATCCGTTAATTTAACAAAATAAGAAAATCGTACAGAACGATGTGTGTGACAGAAGATATAGTGACTAGGATTAAAAAAGGGATGCTTAGACGGTTTGGATATGTAGAAAGAACTAATGATAATAGTAGGTAATCAATCACCTAACAAATTTATAAGAGGAATATAATTGGTAGCCGTCGGGAGAGGCAGACCTAGGCGTACATACCTGGATCACATCGGAGACACCTTAAAAGAAGGCCGAGTCAAAAACTCCTCCAAAAAACGAGCATGTATGAAGATTAACGAACGTAGAAGAAGCGAAAGTCTGACTGGACCGTAGCAGATGGAAATCTTCAATTTCTGCCTATCCCTATGAAAAATAGGCATGACAATATGTATGTATGTAAGAAAATAGTAAAGTACACAAAAGTTTTGAATTAATATGCGGTCTAAAATTTATAATAGTACAAATACAAATACGAAGTTACAAATTCGGCCTCATTTCAGTATAGCAGCAGTACGGTTCAAACATTGTTACGCCAAAAGGTTGTCGACTCCCCGATGTACTGCAATTGGGAGCATGCGGAAACATATTACGAATTCATTTCCGAACTATTACTACTATTCTATGTATCTTTATACTCGGCCTTTATACATGGGGTTTGGAATTTATCTTCAAAAAACTTTTACGACAGCGTATTTTTAAATTTCTTTTATTTGACATTAAAAAAATAAATATACTTTTGAGAACCCAATCAAGTAAAATAACGTGTATTTGACTACCAAATTAAGAAAGAACTACGTATTTATACAACGCTAAGACATAAAATCTAATATCCTATAAAGTTAACGAATCTGAAATTATTGATCATTACAAAGGGAATATCTCAATCACTTGAACAAACAGCATACATAGGTCGTACCTCATCAGCCGAGTTATGTAACATTAACGAATAATATCAAATATTTTATTGCAGTACTTAAATTCAAATTACATCAAAACCATGTCAATCCGGAACACAATAGGCAATTGACCGGGAAACAAATTTCTCCGATTACGTAACAAAAGCACGTCGTCTGCTAAACAATAGAATATAATCACAGGGTTATGTTATTGTAATGGAGTCGATAGACGCAGTTAGCTCTTCGCACGTGACTCTCCGAACTGACGCGAAAATGAACCAACCAGATCTTATCCGAACATTATTATGCTTCATCGATGCGATGCTAAAAACGTGTATAGAAAAAAGCAAGCGAACAAAACGGGCCGCCGTAATCGGTAATAGCTACTAAATCGTGCGATTGATCGAGATTGCATCTATTAAAGTGATTCATGGCGTCTTTAAACTCCTAAAACTATCTTTAGTTACGGTTTCCGATGTATTTTTAATTTACGATCGTTAGATTCGGCGCCTGGGAGAAGATTATATGGCCTGCCGTCGGAGCGAATTGCGGATAAAATTATTTTTGCAGCAAAGCAGTTAAGGAACATTTTTTCAGTAAACAAATACTAACAAATTGCAGTTCCGCATTTGCCGCAATAAACTATACCTTAGGTCTACATATGGTTGGTTTGTAAATCTGTTCTTGTTTGTTTGTAATCATTTTTCGTGGCGCCATCGATGGAGTTGTTATCTTGATTACAGTTCAAGGATTTTTTACAATGATCGTGTGCAATGAATCATATGATACAAATCCTGTCACCGGAACCGCGAGCCGTTATGTAAGTACAGACGCGGAAGTTAAAGGGCGTACCGTTACAACGCGCACAGCGTACGACATTGTGCAGTGAATTCGATCCATTCGATTTCAGCTTTTGCATTTGGAACATATCGAGCTCCTGTTTTAAATAAATTATATTTATATTGAATATTGATAAAAGAATTCGAGGTATCATATTTGGATTGATACAGGCCGAGAAAAGGGCGCGATGGCGGTCTTTGTAGGAGGCTATGTCCAGCAGTCAGTAGACTGAAATAGGCTGATGATGAAATGAAGATGCATTGATCCGTGGATGAGAAGGTTAAGAAGAAAACGGGGAAAGAAGAGCAGATCATACTATTTTTTTATTCGGACGTAAACTATCAGAGAGTACAGCGTGAGCCAACCCTACGGCTCCAACTATGCAGGGAATAGCAGTAGAAGCAGCAATAATAGATAAAATATATGAGGAGAGTGGGGGGGGGGGCGTTATTTACATTAAAATTAAGTTTAAGGCACAAACTGCGCTTGCCACGATGCACCAAGTAACAAAAGATAGCGCAGTCTTCATCGACATAGCGATCAGCTATAGAGACAACTTTTCACTTTCGACATCGAACAGAGCATGAAAACGGACAGAGCGACATATTTGTAGCTGAAAATGACAGTATTTGTCTTACTTCTGAGACACTTTGACAGCCCGCTTGCTTTAGGCAAACAACAAATGTTAAAAACAAAATATCTTGAGACATCTCCAAGTACGGCTATCTAATCACAAACTCGTCGCCTAGTCCTAGGCTTGCCGCGTCTACTTCCTGCCCACAGAATTTTAAAGATCGTCATCGCAGGTAGCCGAAGGGCGTCATAAACTATCCTATACGCTACTGCCCCGTGTTCACTCCGGCACGTCTCATTACCCCGGTCTAATCAAGAATTTCATATCAAGTGGAGCTGTGATATTATGGAGACAAAAAAAAATATTATGGATACATCTACGATATTATTATTCAGACTAATTTTGATCTGGGACAAGAAGTAGACTATACTCAGTGAATAAGATTTCATCTACACTTTTCGTTCGAATTTTATTACAGCATACATTTACATATCTACTGATCAGTCGAATTCGCCACTAAATATATTTAGTCAAAGCAAAATTAATTCTAGAATATTTATTAAAACGAGCATTTACACATGGAGATATTATCGCAAACCAGAAGTCATAAAGCTTGTTCAAAGCGTGGGAAACATTAATAACGTCAGCGAAGCTCAGCGATTTAAATTTACTTAATCTCAGATCTAAGAGACTAACATTGCAGTATGACTGATTATAACTAATCCTCAGCACACGCGTTCTAAGGAGTAACTGAAATACCTCCAACTATGGTAACTTTATTAATAATGATATTTTATATTGTAGAGATACAAGAAAACAATTTTAATCACAACGTTCTCAATATTTTATTAGTTAATCTATTAGTACAGGGCGTAGGTCTCGGCCGAAAACTGATACAATCCTAAATATTCCGTTGATTATTGCGAGACATCTGCTGAATGTTGCGACAGTTTACCGAAGGGCAGAGCAATGCGCGTCATCAGTTGACTATACACGTTTGTTTATATCGTTAAAAGAAGTAAGTATACATTTTTAAACTAACTTTTAAGTGTCTCATTGGTCTAGTGGTCGCAAGCGCGACCGCTGAGCAAGAGGTGTTGGGTTTGATACCCGGGTCGGGCAAAGTATTATTGGGTTTTTCTAATTTGAAAATCCCAGTAGAAGCGCGTAGTCTGAACTTGTGCCTTTAATTTAAAACATAACTGGTGAAAAATAGAAGTACTACTCTTCTGCCTATCCCGTCGGGAAAATATAAGCGTGATGTTTGTCAAAAACTGTTGGACAGGCTGAAATAAGTCAAGCGTTCGCTGTTCTACAGGTAATGGTCAACAAAGACTTAACATGTGCGACGGAGAGTGCATACATTTCCGACCGGATTCCATGAAGAGTCAATACATTTAGAAAAAAAGACCAATACAGTCGCTAAAACATACGACACTTCAGCAACAGGTGCGATCCTACAGATAAATAAAATTTAAACATTTACGTTATACAAATCTCGTTAACATTTTATGGAATTTTTAAACTAGGAACAACAACAACGCAATGCTGCCATATACATAGTTGATTTTTTAGCATGGCGCACTAATGTAATGACCTGCTGGCGCTACCCATAAAGACTTCTACCCTCCGTAAAGAACTTATACGAAACGGACACAAGGGCAACAAAATAGCCGTAGAGGCAAGAGCTACATCATGTCACAAGTGAAGCACTGGAAAAGCTTGCATAAATCGGTAACATAAACTCAATACTTCCAACACGTTATGTAAGGAGAGAAAGTAATCGCTGGGTCGCCGAGTGGCCGAGACCGCCGCGCTCCATCTGACCGATACTGCACTTGGGCACCGGCTTGATTATTACATTTATACATAAAATCACGCCTGTATTACCGTGGAATAAAGGGTAGGGCCTATTGGGCTTATTATATACACCGGGAACAAATCCAGACTCCGTGTTACTACTAGGAATTTCAGGTTACAAAACCCAATAACACTTTGCCGGACGCAGCAATCGAAACAAGGAGGACCTCTAGATCAGCAGTCGCGTTTGCAACCATTCAACCAACTAAACATTCTAACTTATTACATTTATTTCGTTTTCATCACCATTACAAACGCATGGATACAGTCGTACAATAAAAATGACAATAACCATTTCAAATAAATATTAATCACACAAACATAAGTAATAATACATATTTTCGTAACACGCGTTAACGTCTAAATTCATTATTTAAAAATACTCATTTCTAACGTAGTAAGTAAACTTCACAAAGATAATGGCAAACACAATGGAAAATAATTCTGTCCTCACAAATCCGTGGGTCAACTCAACGATTACACAAATCCACGGATAACAGAAATTACTGTCATGGACATTAGACATTATTAAAATGAATATGTGTTCCGCGCTCCAGTAAATTATAGTCAGTTAACGTTGTCGAAAGGAACTAAGTCATCAGTGTTCTATCTGGTACGTGGAGAGGCGATATCGTCGCGGGAAATAATGAGATACCATACATCTAACTGTGCTTAAGTCAGTGCTGATGGAAATCATACATCTCTAAACCAGATGAGAAGTGGAAGATATAGGCTCGCGGCATCCGTTTCCTGATGACGTTGCGCTCGGACGTATAAAACCGGGTTGCAGTGAATCCATTACAAACTATACATGCAAGCACATGTCATTCATGTACTTCATCGACAAATTTCAATATCAATTAAATTCTCTTCACACCGTAATTTGTATTAAATATATATTGTTATATTGTAGTAACATCACGCCAGACTCTTTGCGAAGTATGCAGAGAGTACCGAGTGCCAAATATTTGTACTCCTACTAATCTGTATAAAATATGAACCCTAAAAATAAATTCAAATAAGCAAAGTTATTATTGCCATAAAACCATTTTCAAAATTATCTTCGATAAAAATGTTAAGTCTAAAATAGGGCACGGGCTCGCCGCTAACGAGGAGCGGGAACGAGCATTTCCCACGCGTACATTCGCACGTCTACATGGCGATGTGTTCACACAACACGAGGTGACAGCGGTTATGTAAGTGGGCCAGTTGACGCCGATGACGCGGGCGCGGCGCGCACACCGACCGCGGAGTATGTACCGTTCGAAATGTATGGCAAGTGATCACCGTACCAAGTCTGTGTTCTTACAATTATATCTTATGCAAGACAAGCCCTTAAACAATCATCCGAGAAGGCATCTCCTCATCTATCTATACCTAAAAAATGTTCTTTTAAAAAAGACTTTAGTTTTGTTAATCTCATCAAAAACTAGATTCTGGGTTTTTAGTGTAGGAACTAAAACGAACAATAAATGATGCACAAAGACAAATAGACTTCAAGCGTCCAATATTGTTTGAATATTTTTTTATCATGTGACGAACTTGATAAATGGTTGTTAAAAAGATGGATACAGATGTAAAAGCAATATAAAAGAGATAAGTGACAGTAGAAACAGTTACGTAATGTGGCCAATTGACCCGAATGACGCATGCGCTGGGAGCGACCGCTCGCAAGCCACAGAAAAGTTATGGTACTATAAATAAATACGTAAAACGTGAAACGCTACCATTGCATTACCTTGATGACGCTAAATGCACGAAACTTATAAAAGACCTGTAAAAGTTAAAATCAAAACTTTCCAACTTTATTCAAGATCCATCAACCAAACGTGTCAAATGTGTTTAGGGTCAAGTCTGACCTTGAAACAATATGTCTAACTGTATGGTGCCATGGAGACAAAGAACTTATTTTTGTTAGAGATATGGATATAACCGATGCCGTCTATATAATATGACGGTCACAGTAAGCTACGTATATGACTGCTACTATTGTTGTAAGTTTCGAATGAAGCTTTCCACAACACTGTGCGGGCGAGGCGTAATTGTTACGCCCATGGCATGCAGCGTGCGCTAGACGTGCGCGTGCTTCGTTAAAATATCTCGTCGAATGAGTGCGTCTCAGTCAGAACAGTGTCGAGTTCGCTTGTACCAAATTATCGAAAGCCTACGTATTTGCAACCACACAGTGCAGTGTACGTTACACTCTTCATTACGCGAGTGCTAGTAAAATTAGTTGTTACGTGTACGAACGTGCAAATAACCAGAAATAATAAGCACAGCTTGCGTAATGACAGCTGTTCATTTGGCATTAAAAGCACGCTCCGAGCACGAACGTTCATAAAGCTCTATTGATAAGTTACATGATCGGTGAGTCGCTTATCGTAATATGCCGTTGAATAATTCACACGTAATCAACTGAATTACTCTACATCTAATTAATTTATCTCGACGGAATTCATTTACATGTAAATAGACAGAAGTGTCACTTAAACTAAGCTTTTCATTAACGTGTCGCGAATCGCTCGTATATACGTAACGAAACAAGTATTGTAGGTTATTGGATTTATTTAACAATTCACATACACGATTATAGTGTCGGGGCGAATTGTGAGCAAAGACGGCGCCGGTCAAAGGTACCCGGAAACAGCATTACGAGGCTCGCTGCACTCTCCCCGTACTAATTATAATTAGTTCACGCTCCCGTTTCGAATTCAACTACTAATTCCTACAAATAGACGCCCCTACCGAATACCTACTCATTCCCGCTCGCAGCGCGTCTCATCCTCGGGCAGATTATAAGAAAAACGAGTTAAAATAACTCTAATAAATAGGCAAGTGAAATAGAAACGATAAGTCGCATGCTATTGACGATAATCAAACAAAAGCCCGGGGCCGAGTGAAACACTCGCAGGTCAATGATCACATTACGCATTAACAGACTTTCGATAATAACTAACATGTGGTGGATGACATCATCTTTTTGTTTGTTACAAAACGGCGACACAACAAAGAACTGCTTTTAATTTATTGCACACGAAAACTAGTACGCTTTAATGTTTACAAAACCGTTGCGTTTCGACAAATGTAAAACAATGAAACTTGTTGAAGTCAGAAAGGAATTCGTAGCGAGCTACTTGCCCGTGCCATTTCCTCGTTGGTTGACACATCAAACAGCCCTCCGACAGTCGGAATACGGAAGTGGGCGAGCGGGAAGTTCAATAGAGTATGAAGTATGAACGCACCGGCAGACACTCTAGGCCAAAGGAATTACAGCAGGGGAGCGCGCCCGCCTCAGAGACAATCGCGACCAACATCCCAAACTAGACTCCAACATTTTGGTTTGACGGAAACAGATCAATTTCAAATCTAGTTAATATGTTAATAATGGAATATTGCAATAGAAAATAATTAATGCCGATGTATGTGACGCCCTCCAGCTAGATGGAGCGATGATATACGCAAAGTAGTTGGCAGCGGTTGGATACGAAGAACTAAAAATTGAGCTGAGTAGCGTGCTATTGGAGAGGCATATGTCCAGCAGTGGACGAGAATATGCTAATGTTGATGATGAATTTTTGATACACGACATAACCTACACGTCGATTCAATCCTGCTGAAAGTATTCTTAAAGTTTCTTAAATATTCTAAAGGTGTCTCTGTTTTCATTAACTAGACGATTAAAATATCGAAATACCAATAAAGTAGTTTAGTATGTAACATTCGAAATGTGCTATTTAAAGTGATTAGAGATCTCAAGGCTCAAAAGACTAATGTAGTTGGAGCTACAGACTATTACATTGGACACTTCCTCCGCCGAGACAATCGCGAGCAAGGTCGGCAAATAAGCGTGATTGGGCAAATAGACAATTTGCACCAATTCTGTGTGTCATTGTGGAAGCCGTCACTTGAGGCCGAAAAATCCCAGTCGACATCGGAAAGGACATAAGGAAATTTTTAATGAAAGATTAGATGAGCCGTATTTTGACTCCTTTTGTGGGATTCAATGATGGGATAAAATCACATATTACATTTAAATTTTTAAGAAAACTGTACAGAACTGGCCGAAACCAAGGTTAGCCGGTAACTTATATAACTCGTGAACTTATATCCTGTTTCTTGAATCGTGAGATGGTAGGAAAAAAAACATGTAAGCACATACAATGGACCGACTCGAGTGGAACAACGTGATAGGTCACTATGCAGAGATGAGGTCAAAACGTCTTTCATAGCCTTTTTTCATTGTGAACTTTTCTTTGTACTTACATGCACAGTGATACAGCAATTGAACTACAAGAAAGGTTATGATAAGTATAAGAAGCATTGTTACCATCATTCTTAGGATTTATTCTTGTAGAACGCAAAATGCATTGTTCACAATTTTTATTACAGAGAACCTACCTGCGTTTACCATTTACGATAAATCAAACATACCGAATTACTTAAATTTGTAACCCTTCTGAGAAGAACAGCAGAATTGAATGGCACAAAGACTCAGAAATGATCGTGGCTTAATAATAAATCCGAATGCGTATATGCCAGCGCCGCACATCGACCTCCCTTCATCCACGGCAGGCCTCAATTACGTTGCGTCACGCTCCCGAATTACGTAACGGGAGCCATTTTGAATTTTTACGGCACCCACGGCGGCCCACCAGGAGGCATTCCCCGACGATAAATCATCCCGTGATATAAATAAAGCCGGTACCCGTACCAAGCGAGAGTGCTCAAGCACTCCACATCACGATTGTGATAACGCCGCGATTGCAATTGACACCTTTATCTACATTCGTTCACCTTGGCTCCGTTGGCTGCTGCAGCCGAGAGGGGGAGAGATCGAATTCATATTCATGTCCCAGTTGTGAACGGAATACGATTAACTGGCAGCTCGCGCGAAACTGCCCAACACTTTACACAGCACTATTATTTGTGACTGTCATGAAGGATCCCACATGAAGTTTTGCATTGGTCACTTTTTGTATAATAACAACAAGAAAAGCAATAGACAGAAAGCATAAAGTTTGCGTTTTTGGAGTAACATTTATTTAATTCACATGTTTTTCGGACACAAGTAAAGGCGGACAGGCTTTGTATTTATTGACAATGCTCTAATGCAAATTCCGTATTTACATTTATATTTTTTTCCGACCCTTTTCATCGTTCTACTGATGGACACGGGTCTCCTCTCAGAATGAGAGGGTTAAGGCTATAGTCTACCACGCTGGCCAAGTGCGGGTTGGCAGACTTCACACACCTTAGAAAACATTTTTTTTTTATGAACTCTA
>DWEH01000334.1:0-12404 GCA_018245815.1 Apyrrothrix aesculapus | reverse complement strand
CATAGGCGACGGTGACTACTTACCATCAGGTGGCCCGTCTGCCTGTTTGTCAGGCTAAATTTATATTTAAAAAAAAATTAAGATGAAATTACTTACATATTTGATGAAGCATAGAAGTTTATGGATTCATTGGATGCTTCTGACAAATTACTCAGATTTGGAACAAAGTGTGGTGTGGAGCTAACAGCAGAATTGATACGACTTTTGTTTTTTGATAAGTGATCTGTAAGACAACTTCCTTCCATCTTCTTATGGAGCCATTGGATTACTGTTTAAGCAAAAATAAAGATATATCTTATGCCATACACCCTTTAAAACAATTTAAAGTTGGTTGATCGCTGTACAAGAATGAAAATATACTGTTCAACAAAATATTTATGTCTCTAAGCAGACACACATGCTTGAAAATAAGTAGTATTCATTTCTGTTATGTTGGGTAAGCCTAATTAAATAAATTATTATAATATAGAAGATACAATTTTATTAATCAAATTGAAAAAAGATATCTTGTTTCAATCAAATTAAGTAATCAAAATTATTTGGAATCCATGTAATGTCATACCCATATTGTTATTTTTGATAGTTTCATCTCGATCCTTTAAAGCTCTCTCATTACATTCATACTTTTCCTTCAGGCTGTCCAACTCTTGCTGGAGTTGGTTCATGTTTTGTTTAGTTGCTTCTATTTGAGTTTTTAAGTCTTGAATTTCTCTAGCATTGTGATCTATGACTTTCTCTTGTTCCAGGGCTATTGCAGTTCGGCAAAGCAGCTAAAAAGTGCATACAACTTTAGACATTGGGAACATAGAAGGAATATTTGTTTAAAAGAATATAATTTAATTCTCGAATTTGAAATGTGAAACAGTTGATTATGAAATGAAGGAACATAGTTTATGCACCTTTCATGTTTAGGCATGATATCCCTTCCAAAAACTTTCAGCTCTATGTGTATTTTATTCCTTTATGGGCATTATGTCACTTGGCATTAAGTATGCCCTTTGTTAACTACAATAAAGGATGAATAAATAAATAAATTACCTTATCTTTCATTTCAAGCAGATCTGTGTTTTGTTTTGATATAATTTGATTAGCCTTCATTAACTGCTCTGTGGTTGATTGTGCAGCTTCATTATTCTTGTTTGCCAAAGATTCACTCAGAGTCAAACGCCTTTCTAAATTGCTCTATAATTTTATCAAGAAAAAAACAAACTAAGAATGAATTGTGAACATTCTATGTGACATAAGAGTATTATTAACAGTATGTTATGTAATTTTATTAATAAAGTTACTCATAAGAGTGCAAGCAAAAAGAGTGAAGGACAATCTTAATATTAAATAATTTTGAATCTTAGATTTGAAGACAAATTGGAAATAATTAGAATTAGTATTGAATAATAAAAACCTTTTCTTTCTTCAAATGTTGTAATGATTCATTCAAATCCTTTATGACATCAATATTTTCTTTTGCTGTCTGTAATAATACAAATATTTATTGCAACATCAACCTATAATAATAGGTAAAATGTGTAAGGAAAAAGAGAAAAATTAGTAAATTAGAATACCTTTTCTAATGAAAGACATCTTGCATTTAAATGAGTGTTCTGTTTATCCCTTTCAAAGAGATCTTTCTCAAATGTTGCATTCTTTGCCTTAAGAGTGGCTACTTCTATATGGGTCTTTTGTACTTCTTTCTCCAGTAAATTAAGCCGCTGTGATTTTTCACTAAAAATATAACATACAACCATAGATATACACCAATGTATCCCATACTCAAAACAGAAAAATGTATATATTTAGTATTCAATATTTTTCCTTATTATGTCTTCTTATTTTCAATTTATTTCACATCTTACCCTATTTGGTTCTCTAACTGAGAAATTGTTTCCTTTAATTGTTTACAAAGATAATTTAAATCATCAATCTGTTTATCTTTTTTATTTACATTTTCTTGATGGCATGCAAGGATGTTTTTCATGTTTATGTCAGCATTTTTCTGCCATTGAACTCTTTCCTAAAAATAATAAAAATTCACCTATGATTTCTATTATCTATGGCTCTGTGAAGTGTATAACTAAAATAACATATATATTCAATCATTAACGGTTACCTGTGCATGTCTATCCCTGTCAGCTTTTAGCAACTCTTGAAACTCTGTTTCTTGTCTGTTTCTATCCTCTTCCATTTTACTCACCGTATATGTTAGTTCATGTACTTTGCCCTCTAGTTTTGCACACTTTTCTGTCCATACAACCTCATTGCTAGAAGCTGAACTGTTAATAACTGCTACAGTTTTCTGTTTTAATAAAAGGAAATGATACAGTCACACAAACTCCCTTGTACAAATCTTCCCATCAGGAACATGGCCCGATCATGGTATTTTAGACAGACTCAATCTATAAACTAACCTGATACAATAGTAAATATAAACATCGAGAAACATGTAAGTTAAAATAAATGAATCAATCTTACTTACTGAAGTCTGTAGCTTTTAAACCAGTCTAAACAAAAAATAGAACTAAAGGGGGATATATAAAAAATATTAAGGGAAAATTAACAAGAAAACAACTGAATTTGATGTTTGTAAATATTTACAAAATAAATTATGCAAATGGAACCTGCCATTAACAATTAATATAAGATGGACTCTGATAAGTACCTTTAAATCAGCAATAGTTGAAGCCATGTGTAGCTTTACTTCGGCATCTGTGGCTGGGCCAGTCCGCAATGATAAGTGCACTAGACGTCTGAATTCATTGTGTTCCACCATTTCAAAATTATACTCCAATGGTGTCACTTGGTGCAATATTAAAAACCTGTAATGATTAACCAAATATAGTTAATTGGAAACCATCTCTTTTTACATTATATGAATATATACATGGTTAATAATGTTTATATATATTTTGTCATGTGTCATTTTGTATCTTTTTTTGTGGGGCAATAAAACAATTGTGTACAGAATTTAGGGGAAACAAAATATATAAGTATAATAAAAATTTAGTAACATCACACCTGTAATCCCCAAAGAGGTAGGCAGAGGAGTGTAGTATACTCCCACATTTCACCAGTTACTTTTACGTCCCCATATGGAATAGATGGTGATTCTATCACCATACACCGAGCACAAATCCAGACTCTGAGCTACTACTAGAATTTATAATTTTTGAATAATCCAGTAGTACTCTACCTGGGATTAGAACCCAGGACCTCTCATTCAGCAGTCGCGCTTGCAACCAACACGACTAACAAGATAGTCAATAATAAGAATTTAGGAAACAAAAATATATGCCATGCTTATTACATTTGAACTGTACATACTTGACTTGAGTTTATAAATAAATAAGAAAAGTAATAATCTGACATTGTTTTAAAAATACTAATTTAATACAATTTATTCATATTACCATGTCTATTTCTCTGAATTTTCTTTTATCTCTTCTACATTCATTAGTCTTCCTACATGTTTGTTTATTAAAGGATGTTTGTCCTGGCTATGTTTTAGGAAGTCTCCCACTTAACCGAAATATGTAAACCTGGGTCTGCCTCTTTCTACTCTACCTATTTACACTCGCGTTGTAACTGTTGTGTAATTATGCTATTGTTAAACATTATTTTATATTAAATTGCATACTTACATATTATTAGCGGCACACTGCTGCAGCAACCTTACTATTTGGGAAGGAAAGTTGTCAAAATCTATTAGTAAGGCCTGCTGCTTTTTCAGATCCTCAAAGTCAGTACGTGTCAGTTTAATCAGGCACAAGAAAGTTGGATCCTCGTCGTGGGATAATGTTAGTCTCTAAAATTAAGCAACATATAAATAAAAGCATATAATAATTTTATACAAACGAACAGTTTATAAGTAGCCAGTATCTTGTAGATTACAAACAAAAATTCTGATGATAATACGTTTATAGTTTCAAAAATATAAAACAAACCAAACTATCGTTTTCAAACTGCTTGTCAACAATTATCGTTATATCTTTCTTATAGTCATCAAAACTACGCTTAAATGATATGTAATATTTTCCTTTATGAATTGTCTTGTACACCATTTTATGAAATAATTTTTTTAAACTTGTTTATTTACTTTTCAAATTAATTTAAAATTTCAAGTATTGCAGTCTTTGACAGAGACAATAGTACAGACAATTAAAATAGTACTTTATAACATTATTTTGACATTTATACAGTTGCATATTTTTATTTCATTATTCCTGTACATGACTCTTAAATTGTGTTGCCAGTTAGGGGTTCTTGGAAATTAAAATAATGATTTTATACCAAAAATGAAAACTTATAATAATAGTTTTTAATCAAATAATAAAAATATAGATTAGTAAGAGTCTATTAAATAGTAGCAAAAATACACTAAAATATATTTATGTATGTAATATTACCGGTTTTAAAAACCGATATGTGTACAATTAGGCACAAGTCTAGCTGGGAGGGGATCGAAAGGAAGTTGAAGGGAATCTGTGTGTTCACTCAATCAACCAGTTATGATTTTATATGACTCATTGCATAGTAAATAATATTTTAGTGTCTGTTTAGTTAAGCTTAAATTTGCTCACTGCTTATAATGTGAAAAGTTTACATACAGTACGTCACAAAGTGAATAATAATCGGCATCACAGCGATGGAGTGCGACTGATGTGTTAGGTTTTTATAATTGTTTAATTTTTGTTGTGTGGGGCTGAAGTTGTCACAAAAATGCCTTTTAGTTTTTTGTGTTGTGTTAAAGCGAGCGTGGAAGACGTCATAGAATTGGATTATTCCCACCAGTCCCTCACCGATGTGCCGACGGATGTGTTCGTGTATGAGCGGACGCTGGAGATCTTGCTCTGTCAATGTAACCGTATCACTGAGCTACCTCGACAACTGTTCATGTGCCATGGGTTAAAGTACTTAGATCTAAGCGACAACGAGCTGCAAACCATCCCCACTGCCATATCTTCGCTGGTAAACCTACAGCATTTAAACATCAGTAGGAACACCTTAGCATCCATACCAGATAATATGAAAGCATTAAAACATTTAATATTTCTAGATCTCAGCCTAAATCCACTGGAGAAACTCCCTGATACACTCACAAATCTTGTTGCTCTGCAAGAACTGTACCTCAATGATACTTACTTGGAATATCTTCCAGGAAATTTTGGAAGACTTGCCAATCTACACATTCTTGAACTAAGAGACAATTATCTTATGATTCTACCAAAGTCTCTGTCTCGATCTACAGAATTAATAAGATTGGACATTGGACAGAATGAGTTCCAGCATTTCCCAGAAGTTATTGGAAGATTTTTGAAACTGAAAGAATTATGGATTGACAGCAACAGTTTTACGAGTATAACTTCTGTTATAAAGCCACTAGAAAATTTAGTACATTTGGAAGCGAGCAACAATATGATTGAGGAGATAGCCCCAGAGATCGGTTATTGTACACAGTTGGTAGACATAACTCTGTCAATAAACAGTTTGACTCAACTTCCGGACAGTATAGGGCAGCTATGTAACCTGACAAGCCTCAAACTTGACAACAATAGATTGTATTCTCTCCCAGAGACTATTGGTCAGCTTAAAAATCTGGAAGAGCTGATGTTAATGTGCAACTACCTAGAGAAAATTCCGTCTTCCATTGGTCTTCTTAGAAAACTGCAATATCTCAATATCGATGACAATATGTTAAGAGCCATACCCCCTGAAATTGGTAGCTGTACTAAACTGGCTGTGCTGTCACTTAGAGCAAACCGACTTACTAAAGTACCACCGGAAATAGGACACCTGTCATCTTTAAGAGTATTAAATTTAGTGAGGAATTCTCTAAGTTTTCTCCCACAATCTGTTTTAAATTGTGATAATTTAGTTGCTCTCTGGCTTTCTGAGAATCAAAGTAAACCTTTAGTGCCTATGCATTCTGAAGTAGATCCCCATACTTATGAACAAGTCCTTACTTGTTTTCTGTTCCCCCAAGTGCCTTTGACCCCTATGGAGTTAAAATTGGAAAACGAAAAAACTGAAAATAATGAAAACCATAATGCATCTCGGCATATTAGTTTTGTTGATATGAAACCATCAGCAAAGGTCACAGAAAAATCAAGTCTATTAAGACGTGCTCCAACTCCATATCCTAAAGAACTAAGAGCTATGGCAAAACATGCTCGGAGCATTCATAAAGATGGCACTCAAGATGTTCCACAGCCAATGCAAAATGCAGTTCACATAAAGGCAGCTAAAATAACACCAACATTACAGCAAAGATTTGCATCTGATAATAAAAAAGAGTTAGAAACTCAACAGAGTGAGAATCCTGATGCAAGCCAATCGGATCCGATGAAAGTATCAGTTTATGACAATTTGCCACCAGAAAATACATATGATAAGCCCTTGGATCTGACATATGAACAAGATAAGACATATAAAAGTGTTGATCATGCTCTATACTCCGAGAATGACTCTGGAGTAGATAAGGAATATAAACATGATGATGTAGAACCATACATGTTGCCACCTAGGCATTATGTGATGAAACAGGGTGATAAGTACTCACCAAGAGAAGAAGTTACACGAACCAGTTCTGTGATGCAAACAGCTGTTTATGGTAACAATATGGATCACAATACTTATCATCTAAGTAAAGAAGGTAGCTATCGCAATTGTCCTGATGAAGCTCACCACATACAGAGAATGTGCCATGGTCCTCAAGAGAGACATGTAGTCAAAGATCCAACGATGTTACCACATTATAAAGAATTTGCTTACAGTTCAAGGCCATTACCTGATCCATCCTTTGACCCAGTATATTCTCGGAAGGATCACATATTATGTCATTCAGTACCTGAAGAAGAGTATCGTGAAAAAATGTTTAATAGTGAAAGCTTTGTGTGTGAAAAAGATAAATTGTACAGTCAGCAGAAATACGATGTATTCAACTATCATCCCCATGGAAACCGTGAGTTGCCAAGTCCTAGAGTTCATACTGTAAGCCATGTGGTCAGTTCAACAACAATGCCAAATTTGAGCCATTACAATAACATGTATGAGAGAGGACCTGTTATAGACAGTCATCATTTTCCACCACTAATGCACCAAGTATCAACAAATGCAAGCATTTACGGTACGACTCCTTCAAGTCCAACATATGTAGCGTCACAATCTCCAGAGCTTTATTCTCCAACGGGTCACACCAATACTACAAATCCGTATAGAATGACAAACACTCCTCTCATTTCTGATGATGGCAGTTTCGCCCAGCTCCAGTCACATGCTAGTCAGACAGTAATGTATGATTTATATGAGGGTGTCCCAGCTTCCTCTAATGCTCCGAGTGTTATTAGTCATCGTCATAGTCCAACTGAGCTCTCGGAATCAGTGTACATGCGTGGTCAGCCTCCACCTTATCACATTGCAGCCCCATATACCAAGCATGCTCAGTATTTTAACGGTACTGGTGGATAACGGTGTCTGTGTTGTCATAGCTATGATTAACCTGAAACATAACTTGTGATTGTTTTATTGTTTAACATTAGTCTGGTTAATCATGTTGAGAACTGATTCTAGATGTGCAAATTAAATGTGATATAATATGTAATAATGTTGAGGTTTAAAAGTAATTATAAGGTGCTAAGATACGGATCATATTGGAGCATTACCCAAATGAATATTTTTGAAAGTGTTGGTTTTCAAACGGCAAGTGATTAATGAAAATTGTAAATGTGTAAAACTCTGTAGGTACAGACGGAGAACAAGGAGTAACAACTATGTTGTATCAGAGTAATATAATAAAGTTTAAGATAACATATTGTTATGTATTCATGTTAAAGAGAATATTCTAAAAAGCAGGACTCTGTAAGTGTAACATGTATTATCTGAAAATATCATTAGACTTATGTATATGTTGCATTTTATTTCTGTAACGATTAAATATGTAGCTTTTTGTTTCACAGTGATAGGATGGGAGATGTATTTTGATTTAGTGGAATTCATTCAGTAATTTTATTTATGACATATTTAAGTAGTACTTATTAGTGTTATGCTAACTTACTACTTACATTGAAATAAACTGGCATATTAATCACCATTGTACTGTTAATTGAATGTTAAACATTTGTCTCACTCACCGGAGCCCTATTAATGGACGAATACTAGGATTTTAAAATTACAACCTACTTTTGTTTTAATTTTGCATTGACTGTAATGAATAATATACACATGGGTATTTTTTTTACAACTAACGTTAGGGTTTCATAGTCATCACTCATTTTGTTATGAAAACCTTTTAAATAAAAATGATTTATACCTACATTAAAGGTACAACAGTGCTTTAAAACTTTTTAAATACTTAAGACTCCGATTTGCATAGCAATTCGGTCAAAATAAATATGGTACGTATGTCTTTGTTTAACTATAAAAACGTCTAATATTTTGTTCCAAAAATGTCCCGAAACTCGCAAACTTTAAATGTGTGTAATGAATATTGAATGGTGGATAGTTTGACCAGAGGATAATGTGTTACGATATTTTGATCCGTTTTTGGCAAGTGATCGTGGCAAGTCGATCATTTAATCATCCAAGCGGATAAAGGCGTGTAATTGATTTTTCATTGCCTCAACCTGTTGAATCCGTTAAAGAATGTTATACGTCGACGGCCGACTCAAATCTCACCATTTATTGAATATGGAGGAAATAATTCTAAGTGCCATGTCATGTACCTTATATTTTTGGCGGTTCTTAATTTGAACATAATACATAAACTTTCTGTAGCCACCAAATGGTACGGTACATTACAACTTAATTGTAATGTAACATAATAAAAACTACCATTTAGCTATTTAAATATTTATAATTTAGCACGGATTTCTGAGATAATAAAAAATTAAATCTGATTTGCTCTCTTATATTTTTATCTAAGATTTTAAGAATTTATTATGTTGTTCTGTGTATAAATGCCCATTTTTGCATTTATTAGTAATGTCTAATAATTTGCTGTGATTATTTATGCACATATTCTTTTAAGTCCTCATCAGAAAAAAAGGTCTTTTATAATTTTATATGGCGTCTATCGTATTTTTATATTTTAGGTACGCGGCGGACTTGAGTTTCGTCTTTGTCGGGTTGTTCCTAATGTAATGTGTTATATAATTATGTAATTTTCGTAACTATTTATACATAATGATTATGGTATTATAAATAAGTTGATTACCTTCTATTTAATTTCATCTAGTAATATACATTTTATAGACAACACTTGACCACATATCAATGGAATACTATGACTTAATGGGAAATAAGGTTGGGAACAGTGTGACAAAAATGACTAATCGGATTGATTGTACATTCAACTTCCAAATATTTATTGAATAAAGAATTCTTTTGATAGTCTTACAATATTCAGCTGTATCTAACCTGCTGATTATCAAAGAATAACAAAAATAAGTATAACCAATAATATTGTTAATAGCTATTTTTGAGACAACCTTTGTGGGGTACAATGTGACGCAATTAGTCACTGTGTGACCCATATTTAATTAAAAATAAAATATTAAAATACTACAAATAAGCAAGACATTTTTGGGAAAACCTTGACGTGTGTGTTGTATTTTTCAAGGGAACATAAAACTATTTCTATATTCACTAGTATACCTCGCCATTGCAAATTATATTAGTAGAAATATTTTTTTATCCGCCTTCCGTATTTTATTATATAAATTACGTACTTCTGTATGTAATGGACATAATAAAAATCTTCTTTATCACCCTATTAAGGGTTTCCCAATAACGCTTGACCATGCTTGATAATGCTTGACCTTTTGTTGTTTATCAGCAAATTTTGGAACAGCGAAACCCTCCTGTCTTTGTTTTTAAAGTGGGATAAGGGAATCATCGAAAGAATTAGTTATGGTATTTTGAGTCTGAAACTTTAAATTTGGGTGTAACATTTTAGCTTTCCCATACCTCACCCTTTTTGCAAACAAAACACTTCTACATTTTTTCACAAAGCATTAGTCCGAGCAGAAAACGAATCGAATGCCAAATGTTTGAAGATGGCGTCTGGTGTAATTGTCTGAGGTACCCTAAAAGCAAAAGGAATTGTTGAAGAACGGGTATTTATGGATCTCGTCTGTCGTACAGAGCTTTTTGTCACACTGTTTCATTTGACCCTACTTGTCCTCCAATAACGATACTATATACATTTTATCTATACTTCATTTAGCACAAAAAATTCGTCCCACAATTGTTGAACAACCTAAGTAGGATATACGAGGTGTTAGTCATTTTTCAGTGAAACTTGGTGATATATACAGGTTTCTTGACGTATTTTAATTTTCACTTGTTTCACAATATACCTTGGCAATTATAATATAAAAAAAATATGTATCGTAAATATTAAGTTCGTACGTACGTAATTAAAAAAGATATGCCGTTTAAAATGAAATCGCTTAATTTTTCCGTTTCGCTTAACTTCTTTGCGCTTAAGCGTTCCTCTAAAATGTTAAAGGTAGTTGTGAAGCACATATAAAAATATGGATGTCTAGAATGAACAAGCCACATTCATGCCATCTACGTGAAACCGTGTTTTTTTACATTGAACCCGAAACTAACTTTTGCGACAAGTTAGCATCTCGCCATCTTGTCATTAACGGGAATGCCTATCTAACGCTCATTATTTACGTTTTAAAACAATTGTATACTTATTTATAATCTAGTCAGCAATACATATTGGTATTATGATTGATTGTATCCAATGGTTTTTATATGCAGGGACCACTATGTGTGCGTTACACATTATTAATTTTTTCTTGTTACATTACATAAGCATATCTCTGATGATTCTGTATAAAATTAGTATACATAAAATATGTATGTCATTATCAACATTATACATACGTCCTCGTACTTATTGAACCAGTAACGGTAGTACCCTGTTCTATTTTTGTCTATCGAATGTTATCTAAATTTAATAAGAATAAATAATCACATAACCGTAGTTATAATCATAGTGTATAGTTGATTATTATAAATTTTAATAGCCTAATTATACTTTGCAATGTCATCGCGCTCTGTTGTAAATAAATTTATTTCCATGCTACATAAAACCGTCGATTCTATTTAAACGTCTCAAATTTTGCTACATGTATAATAAATTTAATTTACACGATTGATTTTATTGCAAAATATATCCGTCGAATGTATGAAAGTTTCTTTAAAAATAATGTGGAATAAGCGCACCTCGATATACATTGTTCAAATACGAGGGAACATCGTGTTGATCCCCAACGTTCACTATTTTAGTTTTACTATATTATACTTATCCAACATTTGTATTGTTAAACACTATTTTTCATACTAACGTTATGCCGTCATGAGAAATTCGTAAGGGTACGGGTGCTAAACTTAATTACTTAAAGCAATTTAATATGCAAGTCTATTTATTCTTGTATTTGTATTAGTATAAATAATACCAAAATGCTATATTTTCTAAAGACTGAAACCTGAACATATCATTTAATTGTGTATTTTCTTATCACTTTTTTGGGCCTTTTTTAATTTTGTCGTATAATATTTTATTTATGGTTAGTTTAATTTTTAAGCTTTGCCGCCATGTTTCGGATATAGACAATATGTGAGTGAATCTTAATTCCGACTTTGAATTTTTTTTTGTCTATCCAAGTATTCCCTTGGAATATGTTTGCTTCTTAGTTTGGAGTGCAACCTAGGGCTTGGAACTTATTAGTTGAATAAATTATTTCATTACCTATAACATCAATATTTTCAAGATAACAAACTCAATTTTTTCTCATTTTATTACGACAAAAATACCGCTCAATCAAATACTTTACATATCAGTCGGCTCGCTATTGTTTCGATGCTTTCACTGCTATACATAGGTCACGTTCCATATACGGGTCACCGTGTGTAACAGCCATTATTATCTTTGAAATGGCTGAAGACTTTGTACTTAAATATTTTTAAATGTCAATTGAGTAGTGAACACTTTAAATAACTCCAATTATTTTCAAAACGTTTGATTAATTCTGACGCAAGTTTCTTTCGTCTCCTGGCATCTAGTGATGAAGACAAAAATGTAAAGAGGTCCCTGACCCAAGATCACACCGCGCGAATATGTGGATAATGCTGAAATATAAATCACATATTATCTGTATCCGAACATTTCATCGATCTGCATATTTATCTTCTTAAAGGCTTAACTACATACTTATCCGTACTACATAATTACATCTATAAATAACTAAGGTGGAAATGGTTCTATTGTAAAATATGTACTTAATTTTTATCAAATGTGCCAAAAGCCCTTGGTACCTTTTGAACAGATTCGTGGGTAACTATTGGTACTATAAATTAATTATCCCATGGGATATTCTTTTTATTTCTCTATAAAA
>DWEH01000333.1:0-12404 GCA_018245815.1 Apyrrothrix aesculapus | reverse complement strand
GTGCGCGCCAGGATTTGAACCCGGCCTCCCGGAGTGAGAGGCTGAATTTCATACCACTAGGCTATCACTGCTATAAACAATATATATACATATTATATATATGTTAAACTACCAGTTTGTATATAATTAATCATATAGAAATGAAATTTTAACATTGGATTAGTACTATTATTTTGAATTGTCGCCTATTACCACCCAGTTCAGATACAGATATTGGATACAATGTTGTTTAACTTAAATATTTTTAAAGCCGAATGCAAAGGATATGCATACAAGAGGAAACATAATCGTAAAATATTTTTTTATAATAATATAGAGCAAATATGGAAAAAAGTATTGCATAGTGGACAAAGAAAGTGGCTTGGCTTTTTAAAAACTTGATCCTGTCCAATGTTGAATGTATATGTATATTCGTTTGGTAGCTTAAGCCATGGACATATTTATAAAAACCATTAATATTAATACATACTTTCAGCTTGCAGGCCTTTTATATTTATTTTAATAATTGGGCATACAAGAAACGTTGATATTAAGATGTTAGTAGAAGCTTAAAAGAACAGTGCTTATTTCTAAAGAGTACCTAAATTTAATATATACAATTAGAAGAACAAGATTTTAATCCCGATATCAAGACAAAGAAAAAAATCCTACACCTTCACCCCATATGACTGTGTAACCAGAATATTGTAAATGTAAACAGACAGATGAAAAATATAGTTCTGAGATTATGGGAGTTGGTTAGCCAGATTTTTATAATATCAGCAATTGAGGCTACATATAGTATTTTATGCATAAATCATCTTTCTCAATAGTTAAACATTATTTTCACATCTGTCATTTGATTTCCACCAGTTGCATTATCAATAAACTTTAAACCAAACATTGTCACCCACAGAGCCCGACCAATATTCCCATGTCGATCAGATGTAGTATGGGACTTCGGGGAGAGTATCTGCGAAGCATCACGAGACAAGCTTCAAACAGGTTCAAAAACTCTCAGACGCAGAACACTTCATTGTCTCTAGTGTGACAGAGGACACAAGAAAACGATCATTTTCCACCTGTCTGCTTACTTAGTTACAAGGTTTACAATACAATGGATAAGCAAAATTGAGACCACAATGAAAACACATTGACAGCTATACATTACCTGCAACGTTATTGTCGTGGGAGTGGACGAGGAGCTGACGGTAGCCTGAGCGCCTCCGTTCTGTGCACCCAAAACCAACCCCACAATGTAAAAACACAACCCGTTAATGTTAGCCAGCGGACATCATACAAAGCAAGGAGGTCCATTGACGGATACGTTTTACTGATTCAATTTTATATACACAATTAAATTACACTTTGCCTATATTTTGCTATGTAGTTTGAATCAAAATTAATGTTCAATCGTAATGTTTACATCTAAGTTTTCTTTTGCAATATTGACTGCTTTGATTAGTACACATTGTCTATGGTGACAAAAAAACCATACATTTGATAACATTAAAACCATAGAGGTTTTATATACATAGAGAAGACGCGCCAAGCGAAAGTAGTCTCGTCGATAGAGAAAGATAATGAATTTGGTACGCGTTTCTCTCTTTAAATTTTTGAATCAGCCGGCAACTTCGTGCTTTAATTACTGAAGAAACCAATCAGATACGATTATATAGATTATATACTATTATATAGCTAAATTATATTAAAGAGAGACAGGTATACCAAATGCATGTTCTGTCTCTTTCTATCGATGGGATATTTTCTCTTACATATGGGCTTATAGCTCACCTACTCTATCTATATATTTATCTCTATGATTGGCTCCTTGCCTTGTTTATGTGATGAGCATTATTTATTGCAGAAAATATTTACTTGAAGTGAAGAGTTAATGAGGAAAAATTAGAAAACGTATGCAAAGCTATGACGTTAATGGTTATTATTTTGTTAGTATATCATTAACTATGGACATTATTTACCAGAAAGGGGAAGTAGTTTAGGTGGAAAACCATATTAAACTTAACTGAAGTCACTCACCTGAACGTTACCGAGTGATGCGATTTGGATCTGTTGTATCTGTCCTGATGGAGTCAATACATTGGCCACTTGAGGTTGCGCTTGCATCTGTATTAAGACAAAATAATTACAAATTTTAGCACTTTTTAGCACTATTTCACATAGTACATTAATAATATTTAATACTTTGATACTATTAACACTACATTGAAGTTTTACTCATGAATCAATTTGTCTACGTACTTTTAATCTGTCCACATAATTTTCATTATTTACAATCAGTTATTTCTTCATTTATCCTACTTAAACACTTAAACTAAAGGTAAAACACATCCTAAGTAATGACGATTGCCAGGACACATACATATTTATATTCACGCCAAGTCCTTTACAAGGTAGGCAGAGATCACAGATTGAGAGAGAGAGAGATCTCTATCCTTACACTAAATGATATATGGCAACAACGTAATTTACTCCTCATGGTGGTGGTACTGTTGGTAGAAAATTGAAATTAAGCAGTGTAAAGTACTTTGGAGAGCACGTTAAAATAGGACAATCATAAGAGATGCTTATGATTGTAAACAATAGATGACCAATTTTAAGCCTTGTTTGAGAGATTGGAAAATTTTAAAACCATCCAAGAGTTCAGTTGACAACCGATCTATATTCCTATGAGTGAAATTGAATATGATCACCTTCAGTTGCAGAAGCTAAAGATATGAGAGCAGCAATCGATTTTTTCCCAATGTATTCGTAATGCGGTAACCAACCTGTTGTAGTTGGGGTATGATTTGCAAATGCGGTGCATGGACGGGCAGGTGCACCGTCTGGTACACAGTGTGACCATTGGCCACACTCACTGGGACTTGAACCGGCACCATGCCCATTCCGCCCACTGAGCCCACGCCGCCCCGGACCGCCACACCGCCACCTAAAGAGATAAACTGGTTGATAATGAAGCGCAAAAATTAATGTTGAACAATAGTCATCTCCATCTCAGCAACGACACACAAAGTTTCCATCTGGAAATTAATTATCAAAGTGGTAACATCAAAGGATTGAATAAAAAGACTAAACAATAAACATACTATAAGTGTATTAAGTAATTATAATTCACACTGAGCTTTTCAGTGACCACCTGAGAACAGGTGATTTGCACTTGTGATTACTGATGTTCAGCCAAAACAACCAAAGCTCCTTCATTTACTACTAAAACATTAAGTTGTGACCTCATCATAAGGTTGCAGTGCATCTCTCCCATAGTATATTCTCAAGGTTAAAAAATGCTTTACTTAATAACAATACCATAATTTTCAAGCATTTCTATACTCATATGATACAATAATCTTAAAACATTTATATAAATAGACAGATATCATCGGTCTCTAGTATGCTTATGTACCACCAACTCCAAGTCAGTCTTTGTTTGAGGTTTTCTTAAAAGGTTTGTACCTTGTTTATTAATATTAAATATAGATTGGACAACTTAAAGCTTACTTATTAATATACATTTAAACTAAAATTAAGTAGCATGTTGTGATCGGACCTGACCCAAAGATGAAAAATGATCAAATAGTGCATGGAAATAAAACTATGTCACCAACAAGCAAAGTAAGTACATTAAGGCAATGTAAAGGCTGTAGGAAATAGATTTAGGACATTGTGTTGAGAGAATTTCTAAATTTCTACAAATATAATTCTAGATCAGTTGTTCTCAAAGTCAGTGATACCCGTATTGATCGATGGCGGCGTATTTGGGGGACAGTGAAAGATCATACAGACGTTAAAATGATACAAAGAGCAAAATAAATTCTATTTTATTTGATCAATCATAAAGAGAAATAATATTTCCTCACATTAAAATTAATTAAAGCGAATTCAAATTATTTCACTTCATACGTAAATTTGAACTTAGATACGGAATATCAGTTAAAAAAAATATTATTGTCAAGTATATTTTTAAAAGAAAGTAAGTTACAAAATTTAGGGGGGGGCGTTGGAAAATTTTTACTGTAATGTGGGCGGTACCTAATTTGAGAACCTATGTTCTAGATACATAAACTGTATTGGACACTAAGCTCAACGCTAAATTACTCATGCGATGGTATAACGTTATTGGCGTTTAATTTGAGCGGCAGATCACAAGAGTGTGTAAGAAAGTAAGAATATTGTTTAAAAGAGAGTTCGACAAACCAGCCAATCACATAACATTATTGCAGTAACAAGACAGAATACTGTGCCATGATTGATTTATTTTACTTAACTTTGTAATGGATGTTTATTATCCATTCAAACATTGAATGTTCGAAATGTATATTAGAAATATATGACATATTACGCAGATTCGATGCGCTTAAATTAATTGCCAATAACTCTATAACATATAATGCAAATTAAATATTGGTGTAGGTAACTATGATATCTTATCAACACATTTGATAAAATTCTCTCCACACATATGAGCATTGCACGAACCTTGTCCAGGGGAGCTGGCGGGTGGCTTCGTCTCTTTGGGGGTGCCATTCTTTTGGTCCCCACCACTCGCCATCTGAACGGTGCCGTTGGCCACGCTGGCCACGTTAGCCACGCTGGCCACGGGCAGCTGGACACTCGTCGAACTAGGGATGGTTATCGCCTGACTCGTCGGGATCTGAATCCCGCCGGGAATGGTCAGATTGGCCCCGGGGATGATCATCGACTGGTTGCCGAGGGAGGAGATCGGGATAGTGAGGTTAGTACCGGGGATGGTGAGGGTGGCCGGTTGCTCTGTGGTAGGGGGCAGGCGAGCGGAAAAACACAGATTAGTATGAGAACAGTATGAGTTAGAAGCGAGACGTGCGCGGGGCCTCGCATAGCGCGTGCTCGGTGTTAGGCAAGCGAGGCGGCCGGGGCCGTGGAGGGCACGCGGGGGACTTCATATTAGCAGACGGGAAGTTAGACAACATTGAAGTTTGACAATTAACCATATAAGAGTCTTTTACAATGATCCCAGAATGTTGAACGCTGTACGTTCTCCAAATTGTGGAAAGAGTAAAGGAAAATCATATTACGTGTTATCAACTTGTATTTGTACACTTTTTATATTTCCACCGCTGGACTCAGGTCTCCTCTCAGAATTAGAGGGTTAAGGCCATAGTCTGCCACGATGACCAAATGTAGGTTGGCAGACTTCACACGCCTTAGAAAATCTTATTTATAATTTTTTATTAAATTATGGTATTATATTTATATTTTCTTCAAATGGATCACATATATTTAGAACGAAATTTATAATAAATTCAAATGCCACTAAACACGAGCTATGTGACAGGCTGTACCCGCCTATTTCATTTCTACACAAATTCAATGTCAAAACGACTGATTACTACACATCCTCTAACTTCGTACATGTCACTTTAAACATTTACCATCCATGCCCTAACCTCAATGTCTAGGGGAAACTATTTTTTCATTAGGCACATAATACTTAACTCCTATATAAGTTAAACATACAGTGAAGCGAAGCAAACGAAAGGAAAGTAGTCTATAGCAATCCCAAGCAAAAGTGAAATTAGTAGGATCCAAGCTTCTCGTATGATGGAAGACTGAAGTGTGTCTGAGTGATGGGTATACTGAGGGCGACTGACCGGCGGGCAGGTGCATGACGTTCTGCAGGAAGCCGGCCGGCAGCACCGGCGTGCGCACCAGCTGCCCGTTCACCAGGCTCACCTGCCCCATGCTGGAGAAGTTCTGCAACGAACAAGATTGAGACTTAATAAAAAATTAAGTTACCTCGAACAATATAAAAAAAATACTGATTGTGGTTTTAATAAACCTTTTTAATTAATAATTTGAATATTAACAGGACAATAGAATGGAGATGCAAACAACCAATCACAATCTATAAATTAGAATATCCAATAGTACCCGATCCTGGAATCGAACCCAGGACCTACAGATCAGCAGTCGCGATTTGCAATCACTTGACCAACGAGGTTGTTCAAGGTTGATCTCGTAAGATTAAGTTTATACATTTGGAACAACTAAATAACCATCCAATACTAAACCTGTGCATGTTGTGCGGGGATGAAGATGGCTTCCTGTCCGTCCACCGTGACGCCCTGCATGGGCGCCACGCCGCCCACGCCGCCCACCAGGCACCCGCCGTACACTCCCCCCGTTTGTTGCTGGAAAACATTTAAGCATCATATGAATAACCAAGAAAAATAGGAAAAATATTATATTGAAACGGTTATATGCACACTGGTAAGTTGTAAGCCAAGTTACATTTTGTAGGTTCAAACTTATCAACTCCATCGGTGTGTCAATAACTGTCGGTTAGTAGAGAGACAGGTAAAACTCATTGACCAGAGACAAACTTATTACTTTTAAAAGACAGCAATGTGTGTTCTATACTTAATTATTCAGTTATTTCAAAGGGTGGTATAGTTATCTGACTAGTCATGGCTAGCACGGCTATTTACAAATAATTAAGTAGTACACTCAGACCACGGAGCTAAGAAACCTTTTTGTAACCACCAGGCAGGTAAAAGCAAACATGCAAAATATTCCATCACATACCCAATAGTCTGCGAACCCACTAAGCCAATTTTGCAGGTTATGGCCTTAACCTTTGTCATTCTGAGAGGAAACCAATACCCATCAGTGGAATGATAAAAGGTTGATGATGCTACTCAATACTTAACATAGAAATTATATGAACCTGCAATAATTGTGGGTGTATTTGCAGTAGCTGCTGCGGTGGATTTTGGTATGTGGCACTCTCTCCTCCGGACACCACTCCGCCGCCGAGCAACGACTGGAGTTGCTGCATCGATATAACCTGGAAAATAACATGAATTGAAGTTAGTCTTGACAACCAAAGACTACCACACATTTCATTCGTATAGCTGACTGAGTGTAAACCCCTTAGTTTAATATGGAGATCCATGACACACCATGTCTCATGCCATAAATTCATATACATCTATGCTCCTACTTCTATAACATGAAAAAATTTACATTAAGTTTCATTCGACTGAGGTCATGTCGAATACATAAGATATGTAATATGAAAAGTTGGTATGTATCATTCTGTACAGTGTGTTATGTATTGGTATTGGTACTTATAAACAATAAAATACATGTCTATTTAACGTGACTGCCTCGTTATCGATTGTTTGCAAGGGTGACTGCTGATCGAGCAGTCCTGGGTTCTATTCCTGGGTTGGATACCATGGGATTTTTCTAACGGGCAGAATGACTACCTGATTGTTTCAAATAAGTAAATTTATTAAATAAAGAACAAAGTTACCTGAGGTTGTTGCACTTGAATGCCATTTGGAACAGTGCTGGCTGCATTTACAATGGCTGCGGACAGTTCGTTGCCCTGAAAATAAAGAAATGTCAAAGTAAGCTACTAGAACAGTTTGTGTGATATCCTTGAAACAAAAAATATTTCAAATTATTTAGAGACTCAGCCAAATGCAAGTCTGGTTTAATCAAATTAACTATTGGTAGATATTGCTATTTTTCATTTGTTGACATGATAAGATTCTGAATATATCATAACTGAGACAGTTTTACAACTCACCGATAATCCCTGAGCCCTGAGTTGTTGGACAACTGCTGTGCTGATAACCCTTAATTGAGGTTGCTGTTGCTGCAAGTAGTGTTGCTGCAACTGCTGTTGAACAGCCGCCAACGTCGCCGTATCATTCTGTACTTGCTGTTGAACCAACTGTGCCTGTTGAACTTGTTGTTGTACTTGCTGCTGCTGTTGCTGTTGTTGCTGAACTTGTTGTTGTTGAACCTGTTGTTGCTGAACTTGCTGTTGTTGAACCTGCTGTTGTTGGACCTGTTGCTGAGCTTGCTGTTGCTGAGCTTGCTGTTGCTGAACTTGCTGCTGCTGAGCTTGCTGTTGCTGAACTTGTTGCTGTTGCTGCTGCTGTTGTTGAACTTGTTGCTGCTGCTGCTGCTGCTGCTGCTGCTGTTGCTGTTGTTGTGGACCTATAATCGAATGTATAATATAAATGTTAATTAATTGAAATACTTTTTCGTATAGCCATATACAAAAGAATATAACAAAATACAAATAAGTTGAAAAACGCATACTGAAATGTTGCTGGTCTTTATCTTGCTGCTGTTCCGGCCCCATGTTCGCGGCGCCGAGGCGGCTGCAGGTGGCCGCCAGCAGCGCTAAGGGCGACTGTGTGCCGTTAGCCTCCTGGAACAAATTAGCGGCCTATATCAATATAGCAATATACTTTTAAATGGCTTTCATCACTGGCAAAACTGTAATAAATATTTGGTAATTTCTAAAGGAGCTCCATTTACATCTATTTAAGAAAGATTTATAAATCAATACTCTTTGCTTAGCGGTTTCCGGGTGACCTGTATTGAAACTCTTGTCATGTGTTATTTATTGTAAAAGTAAGGCTTAACTAAACTAAAAAAACAACTAACGGTTACAACAACTAACTAACTACGGTTAAATTAAATTAAATTTCTTGAACATTTCAAATTCATACATATATTCTATAGTCCTTATTACTATTATATTAAATATTTTGACTAATATTTTTATTAACAGCTGATATTATCCAAACGAATTGGCACTAATAGTCCCCCTCAACATCCCATTCAAGATTGGTTTAAGATGTCTAAGCATGGCAGTGGTCACTTGTGACTGTATATATGAATAAAATCAAATTCAGTACCTTTTTTCAGCTTAAGTTACATTTGAACATACATATAGTCTTACATGTCTGGTCAATGTCTTCTATTCCTTGAATAAAATTAACAAACATACACACATGATACTTTTCTCATATTACAGAATTATCAAACAGACAAGCAGTCTACCATATGAGAAATAATCATTCTCTTGCTAATAGTTACTTCATCTATTAAGCTGCTGCTAGGACTTCTAAGGTCAAACCTCGACAATAGGACAATTAGTTACAATAATGATGGAGCATATGACCATACAGTTTCTATTCAAATTGTTAAAAATTGGTAACATTATTCTGGATACCTTAAATTTGACAAAGCAGTTCATTTAAAAGAGAGTAGCCATCACAGTCTTCGTGGCATTGTTTTTACAAGGAAATAGTACTGCATTGTATTGAATGAATCGACTAGTTTTGTTCCTAGAATTATTCAACAAACTATTTCTCAAAATGCCCACCCTTATTAAATTGCTAAGAAAACTGTTCCAGACCACATTTCAGACTAGACAGATATCAGAGTCACAATATAAGATACCTATTCGACATACAAGTATTTGTTTATTCTTGTGTCGCTAGATAATTGTTGTGTATGAGACAAGAGGCATTCTTTATAACATCACAGGCTGTCTCCAGTAGAAATATTAAATCAACCTAAAGTATACCATTATGATAATTCTGTATCTATTTTGTTCTACCAATCCTATTATTGTTGTACTACAATGCTATGCTTTGCATTGCAAATTTACCTCCTCCAGAACAATGTTATCAGGAGTTGTGATTTTTTGTGTGTCACATTCACTTTGTAGCAACTGGTATATTAGGTAACATTGTTATATAAATTATACAGTCATTTACAACTTGGATGTAAATGGCAGATATTGAGTTGAGATATTGGCAGATATTGAGACATTCAGTGTCTTAATTTGTATTCATTTCTAAATTTGTTCCTGGTGCATGGCAATCAGCTCACCTATTACATGGTGCTATGTGTAAAATAACTGGTGAATAAGTGGGAATGCAGTATACTCCTCTGTCTATCGCTTCGGGAGAAAACAGGCATAATGTTGCCATATACCGGGCTCAAATCCAGCCTCCAACACTACTATAAATTGAAATTGAACATAAATATACACATATATATTTATACATTGTATCCTCGTCTATACATGTGTTGCTGTCTCCATGACTATGGAATTTCCATACTCAACACAGAATTATACCACACTACCCGAAGCCATTTATGTAACTGAATATTAATCATATAGACATACATTCAAAGCTACACATTTGAATTTATCATTTTACAAATAAACAGACATGAAAACTATAATGATCTATAGCAGAGGTTTTATGGAACATTATAAGCTGTATAAAATAATAAATTGATACTTAAATTTTATTACTGAATGGTGTAAAAATTATGGAGGGATTAAAGCCTTTTCCCATATTGCAACAAATAGATGAAGATGTTAAAAGAGTATAAAATTATTCATTTATATTAGAATGAAGTAGACAATCCACCAATTAAGTCACTCCGAATATAAGCTGTGTATCAGGGTTGTAAAATTTAAATTACATACCTATGTAATTTGGCTAAGGCTGGGAAATATTTTAATTTAAAGTCAATGATTTTAATCAATAAATTTAAGTATATGGGCTTAATGTATAGTAAAAATAATGGATTTTCTGTAAAGTAATTTATTGGAGACATAAAATATTCCATATCGAGGAGATATAGTGCCTATATTTCTAAATATCTATCTCTCCCTATCTATTAACATTTTAGAAATTAATGTCTATATACACACATGTATAAGTTTACTCACCCATTGGTTAAGTGGTTACATGGGTAACTGCCAATCTAGAGGTCCTGGCTTCAATTCCTAGGTATGTTACTATTGGATTTTTCTAACTAAAATGTCTAGTAATGGCTTGGCTGGATTTATGCCCGTGTATGGCAATGAGCTAACAACCCTATTCCATGGTGGAATGTAAATGTAACTGGTGAAACGTGGGAGTATACTCCACACCTCTGCCTACTTCTTCGGGGTTTACGGGTCTGATGTTACATTAAAAGTTTTAGTTTAATATAAATCATGTTATAACTTCTAGCTCTTTATACTGGATGGATATACTGGATGGATATACTGAATGATATATCAATGGACGGAATTAATAAATAATGACCACAATACCCAGAATGAGATTTTACTTTAACATGATGTAAAGTTTATATTATTTAGTCACTTGAACTATTGTAGTGCAAAGTGGATGGTTAAATGGTCTATACAGAAATTTGAAACCATTTTACTGGTAGAAACAATGCTATCGGTACAAGATACATACACATAATTCACTACAAAAATGCATTACACTATGTACTGACTAAACTCACATAATTATGTTTTATGGGATAGCCCGAGCAGTAGATATGTGGGTTAAGCCATGAGTTTAGTCATGTATATTGATTCTGATAAAATGTTTAATTATAAAACATACTATAACACATAGTAAGAAACGAATGTTGTTTTGAATTAATTTTTAGTAATACCAAGATATCCATGCACAACATTGAATGAGAATCCCGTTCTATCTATGTGCAGATATAGAAAAATATTTTAGTTTGCTACATTTTCTATATATTGTGCATTGTGTTTTTCGCAATAAACTATATTTATTATTATTATTCTACTTTAAAACAAAAAAATAATTACTTCATTTCGATTTAGGTAAGCCACCGTGCACAGAAAACATGATAAAAGAAAAAACTATCATGTATAAAGAATATCTTGTTTACTTATTATTTTGCATGTAGAACTGTGTGATGTCTATCTTGTCTAAGAAGTACTAACTTGCAGTAAGAAAGTGTGTCAGTATAAAAAAAGTATAAGAGCAAACGCTACCAGAGTTTGATGTTATCACACTTACAATAGTAAATGTATAGCAATAGGGGAAGAGTTCAAGTGTGCTCCGAATACAAAGGGCTTAAAGAGCATGAAAGAAAGGGGAAACATCGCGGCCAGCTTTTCTTGCACGTTTAATGGAATCTTGTATCAATAATGGTGGCAACAAAGTGAACATATATTTTCGCGCGTATTTAATAGGAACAGTATACGAAATGGAATTTAATCAAATCTTACCTCATTGATTGCTTCTGCCAGAACCATGTTTTTCGTTGATTCGAAATTATGCTTTATGGCGTTATGGAGTATTTCAGAAAATTGCACTTATTGAAATAATATTTGGCATTCGTTTTGAATTTAATGTTTACATTTTTGACGTTGACTTTTGTTTTGTTCGATTTCAAAATTGAACGATATCCGGTTATTAATAGCGGAATCGTTCACTCTATCGCTGTCATATCCATTTTATTAGTTTGTTTTCCTGTGACACAGTCTTACAGTACGTTATAATATTAAAGTAGAAGGTTGCACAGTAAGTATAAATTTTATAAAATTAGTACGTTTATTTAATAAAAAAAATTATAAAAATTTAGTAAGAACACTAATAACTTATTTAACAAAGGTCATAAAATAGACTAATTATTAATGTACGTAGAACCACGAATGTTTAATATTATTATTCTGACATTCAAGTCAGGCGTAATGCTAGTTTATTAGAAGTAGTTAAAGTACCTTCCTTAAAAGGAAACAGTTATGCCAAGCAAAACAAAGTTTCGGCTGTCCGCATGGTTAG
>DWEH01000332.1:0-12406 GCA_018245815.1 Apyrrothrix aesculapus | reverse complement strand
TCGACAGTCGCGCTTGTAACCAACACGACGAACGAGGGCGTGGGTATTCATCATCATCATCATCATCAGCCTATCTCAGTCCACTGCTGGACATAGGCCTCCCCCAAAGAGCGCCATATTAATATAATATAGTAATATTATAATATCGTTGGTAATATTACATTTTATAGAAAATGCACAAAATTGTCTAAGGAATGTATCCTATGTCATCTTGAAATAGCAATTAAGCGATGAATGGTGTGAGCTGGGCCGTCATCACATAGTAACTATCGGGGAATTCAATTTGTCTCTGTTTATCCTGCCGCCTTCCTGGGTGGATCATGGCGATGATTCTCTTAATTGGAAACGGCTCGAATACGTGCCCTCTGACCTCTCTTTTCAGCTAGTATTAGAAAAGTTGCAAACGTGACCACATTCTGGGATGAGTTAGATCGAACCATCAAAGTTTGCTTCTTCATGTTATGAAAAGCGTTAATTTAAAATTCAAGGCGATATTACATTTTGGGTATAGGGTATATAATAAACGAAATTGGCCAAAGTTTTCTTATTTGATCAGGAAGTTGGGAACCGTTTTGGAATATAGATCGAATTCTAATTAATTATCTTCAAATAGGCAAGCTAGGAGAGCAATGTCGACAGTTAGAACACTGCGGGGTTTAGGCCGATCCGACTTCGACAAAACTGTTCATTCACCCATGAAGACTGGAACGAATATTATAATTCCATAGCAGAAATAAAGCATATCAAAGTTACTAAAAATTGTACCATGCATGCAAATTAAATGTGATTATGCTTCTAAGAATTTGAATTATATAATTTTTATCGAATGGGAGATATGAATCTCCGCCTCTTAATTGGAAATCAAATCTGATCGATATCAAATTTCTGAATATAGAAAGATATTAATTTTTTCCAAAGAAATGACAACATTTATATAATTGAAAGAATTCTCTGTTCGCACGTAACATAACGTAAACTCACGCCTGTAATCCCCGAGGAGGTAGGCAGAGCAGTGTAGTACACTCCCGTTTGACCAGTTACGTTTACGTCCCAATATGGAATAGGTATTGAGCCTATTGCCTATGTGCCCGATGCACAAATCCAGACTCCGAGCCACTACTAGAAATTCTAATTTTAGAAAAATCCAATAGTACTCGACCCGGTATTTGAACCTAGGACCTCTCGATCGGCAGTCGCTCTTGCAACCAATACGACTAACGAGGCAGTCAACGTTCAAACTAGTCAATTTTTTTCAAACTTGCTGGTATTTTACACTTTGATTGTAAGCCATTTTCTTTTGTTATGGGACGATCTGGTCCAGCTTATGAAATTGAGAATACTAAAGAGGCCATTACGTCGAACAGTTTTCCAACAAATGTCGCTTTAAAAAACCATCTATTTCGGAGAGTCGTTTTGAACTCGCTTCATTGGAAGTCGATAGTATGATGAACTCATTTCTCATGAACCGAGCTGGGGGATATTAACTCGCGAATATACTAAATTTGCCAGCCAATTTGGTGATATGGCTGTTTTCGTACTTTATTCTGAATTTATTAACTTAATTTGTAATGAAATCATTGATTTTATTTGCTAGAAAAAATTATAATTCATTTTCATATTGTAGTAAATGGTAATTAAATGAGGGTAGGGTGCCACGGCGGTAATTAATTATGGCCTATTAGGAGTCGACTAATTCAGGCGGATGATGATGATAGCAAACAGTATTATCCCGTGTTCAGATTGCATTTTCGGATAGTGGATTCATCCACTAGTATATAACGTTGTCATGTTTAAAAAAATGTAGTATTGTATAGGTCCAAAGATATATGTGCATGTACAATGCCAATATAATAAAGATGTGTTGTAATCTGAAACTTTTCTATTAGGGCTTTTAGAAAATAATTTTAAAATCATTCGGATGGAAACATCCCTAATAAGTATCTTCAATTTATTTCTATTTCTATTATTTTTGATTGTTGATTGAGTATCGCCACCTCTCCGATGTTATTCGATTTGGCAGCTATAAAAGGCATCATCTACAATATAAGGAAAAGTTGGCATTTTGACCAGTTCTCGTCGCTTTGTGTTTGGCGTGACTTGGCGTGATTTATGTAGAACCGATATTCAACATGTTGCCGAACTTTTACAGGTACTTTTTTAGGTACAGTTAAGATACGCTTTCCTTTGAAGCGCTTGTGATGTAACTAGCAGTACATATGTAAATACGGAAACTGCATACACGGATTAAAATTCCATGGAGCAAACGGTGATTAAACGTTAGAGTCCGAGAAATAATCTGAGTTACAATAAGTTGCGCGTACAGAATTTTATCATCAAAAATATATGCTACCGTTTCAAAATCAATTGCAAAACTTAAAGCAGTGGCAAAGATGTAATAAACAATAATTACACATATACAACATTGACGTATCATAAACCCCCACACTGTCGATTTCATAATGGTATCCGCATAATTAACTTACAGAAAAGCACGTTTCTCGATTCATACAACCTGGAGTTATTCAAGACAAGAGTGAATAGGCACTTTCTAGGCAAGCGTGCTACAGCCTAGGCTGCATCCCGCTGGCCATCAGGTGGGATAGCAGTGAAACGCGAGCCTATAGCTAAATAAAAAAATAATAAAAGTTGGGATCCTTGCTCTCGCCGGCAACAGGAAAATTAACCGTGAATTTATCTCGGATTTGTAATATAGGCGAGAAATGGGAAAAGCGTATTTTATGCGAAGCGTAATGAAGCATCGACTTAGAGCAAACTACATTCAGAATGGAGTCTTTGGTTAAATCAGATTTGGATTGTCAGCTCAAAAAATAATACTTATAGGAAGCTGATGTATTCGTGATTATAGTGAACGAGATTGATTTTCGATTTAAATTGATCGTATTTACAATGTTCATATTTGGAAATATCAACTGGTTTAGTTTCATTATTAAAGAGATAAATAAACGAAACATACACATTTAAGCTTCTGATTTAGCATATCACTTAATTATGTTGTCTACTGAATCAAGTAATGTAACAGTGCAATCAATTTAGTTCCGTTAGCGGTCAATAGATGGCGCTGTACCTTTTCCTGAATCACGCTAACGTTTGCATGGCGTAGCTTCTATAAAGTTTAACTATAAGTTTTGTTTAGTATTTCTACTTCTCTGTAATCATAGCGTTTCAATGTACCCTCAAAGTGTATTCTTTCTCAGGATCTTTTATTCGCTATAATTTTTTTGTATTCACTGTTAGTTGGTAAAATTAGCCAAAGTTTGTAATTTTTTTACATAATAAATTGCTTGCTGCCTCAAACTGCTTTCTCAATACCCCTACAGTAATTGTTTATATAATTACAATTGTCATTGTAAATGGCTACTTCTACATTTGAACGAGTCTTGAACACATCTATTGTATAATAATAGCTATATTCGAATGCTCGACATGCTCCCAAATACGGATAGTTAAAATGCGACTATCGATGGATAAGTCTGTCTATGCAATACTAAACTGGTAATGACATTAGTTGGCTGACCTCAACCTTGTGTAGGAAAACGACTCGCTCAATTGCCTGATTGCTGATTCAACTGGGTCATGTATTAACTGTAGCCTATAAACGTTTAGCTATTTAGTAATTATTAAACGTAAGAAAAAACGTAAAATAACGCCTGTAAACCCCGAAGAGGTAGGCAATGGAGTGTAGAACACTTCATCAGTTACGTGTACGTCTCATCGTGGAATAGGTGGTGAGCCTATTACCATACACCACTAGTACAAATTTGAAATAGGCATTCTAGTTAGAAAAATCCAATAGTAACTGACCCGGGATTTGAACCCAGCACTTTTCGATCAGCAGTCGTGCTCGCAACTCCTCTAACAACGAGGCAATTGTAAGTAATGATTACTTTTCGATATATTCTGTTTGTATCATGAGGTCCCATTATGAGCGGTGGTAGGGTATAGAATACATGAAGCGGTAGAATTCAGTCCTGAAAAGTTGGCAATTCAACTGCGACTGATTGCAGAAGGGACAGTTCTACTTAGTCTTGCGATATCGATGTCTTTTGCCTGACCGATATTAACCTTGAAGATACTCTTCGTTTGCTGTGATTCAACTGGGATATAAGTACATAGCTGGTTAGAACGATTTAAGTATTGTTACATTATATTATTATTAGTTACTTATGTAGAAGAAGCACGTCAGTTTTGTAAGGTTAGAGATATTTGGCATTCGGTTTACCCTGCCTACCGCGTAAGGGACCTAGCGTGGTTATATACTAATAGTAACTATGCGTCGATTATTATACGAATGACAAGAATGTGACCGAAACGCGAACGTAATGTTTGTAGATAAGCTACCATTTCCATTACGGCTATTAAATTGCTAATCGTCACGCGGCTATCGGGGGAGAACGTGCCCACAATGGAATGGTTTATTTATTGTCAGAATGTGTGGTTTGTATTGTCGTACGTCAACTTTGTCGAAGATTTGAATTCGGAATTCAATTACTGGCAGAGACATTTCAATGATTGATATTATTGGTTAGATATCTGTTCTTTTTTGTCTTTGACTTTGTGAGTATACTTTTTGTTGTAGTAGCTTATCGGTGCGGTGGTTAGCGATCCTGTCAGCTGAGTTGATGATTGCGGGTTCGATTTCCATCCAGGAAAAATATTTCAGTGACGCGTGTTTGTTTTGTGATTGAGTGTCAAATCGTATGTTTGGCAACCCTCGTTCCCTATCTGAGGTGATAAAGGAAATTAAAAATGTTTGTTCTCAAACTTTATTAAAAATGCTTAGCAGGTTGTGGTTTTGTATAACGAACGGGTAAATATAATGTAAATTATGTGAGGTCGTTTACTTGTAGGATTTTTAAAGTCTTGATTAAGTCGTTGTCTGTAATTGCATGTCCAGGGTTTGTTGGCTCATACAGATTGGTGGTTTCTATGTCACCTGTACTTCACTAAGCCGAGTGGGTTATTTTATTTGTTCGATCATTTTATCTAACTGATCACAATACCATGAAATAAAGCACCTTTAGAAAGTTACCCTTCCGACGTATCTTTGCTCATCTATTTTTGCTGCAATGCAGATCTGTCTATCTATATACATCTACATATTTACTATACGAGTCGCTCGGATATAGTTACATATGTACATACATGTATGGGTGATGATATTCACGTGATTCAAAATTGAGCTTCAGACATGAGTACGATCAAGTTAAGGACAGATTTTCCATATTTCTGTGCATTGATAACTCAATTTCGCGTAAATTGCATACCATGTTTTATGTCCACTGAAAATATACACGCGAGCTTAAGATATAAGCTTTTAGATACAGTTAATTGTGTACACATTATGTTCGTCTCGCGTGGTTGCTTGGGAGAGGGTTTGTCGGCTTTCGGGATTAGCGGCTTCCGCCCCATCTCGTGCGCCGTGTCTAAGCTTACCGTTTGTACATACTGAAACAGGTGGGTTTTACGCCTCACCTTAATTACTTTACTTGCGACAAGCCCAGTATCCTTAAATGAACATCTGAATACAGAATTTGCAAAGTACCTCGTCATTATCGGATCATCAGCGAGCGAGAACCAGTACGAGAATGTCAAAGTCAATGTCTACCATGCTGACCACGTGCCAGTCTACAACTACCACATCTCATAAAGAACGTTGTAAAAAATTGATAGGCGAGGCGTAGTTCGTAGGGAGAAATTCGAGACAGAAATCCTCACGATGCTTTCCTTCACGGTTGTGGCGAGTGATTCTTCACTGTGCAACGCAAATATATTGATAAAGTTATAGTTGGGCACGTAGCAGTCAAATCTCAAGCCATCCGAAGCAGAATATTGAAATTTAAATCGCTAGACCGTCACTGCTTGTAATGTTTAATTACTTTAAGAAACATTTAAAAATATTACTAGCATCGTCATTTCCCTGTTTCGACTATCGTCACCTACCTGCATTTAATGACAGAAAATACCGCTGTCCATGAGGAATCTACTTTAAATATTGAAAAAATGTGAATAGTTATATAGTTAGGTTTTTACTGTATTCCAATAACTGAAAATCGATTGTTGTGTTGACGGTTTTATTTCTGCAGTGTCGAGCAATAAATAAAGTTACGAAGCATGACCAGCCAATATCAATCTTTTTTATGATTCACCCTTACAGTGACAAGCAAAGACTTTCGTGCACATACATGTACATAAATATACATGCACTGAAATATAACGAAAAATGTATCCGTCATTTCCACTGTAACGGTAAAGGAATTTAAAGCGATTGAAACGACCGCCGTAAAACTCATTATAACTAAATGGGTCATTTCAATGTTGTACAAGTAAAAAAGGCAGTTATTATTTTTATGTATAACTAGGTAACATGCGTGCATTGGAACGCACGTGGGGTTAAAGCTAATAAATAAAAAAAGCTAAAAGCATTAAACAATGTCACTGACATTGTCAACTGTCAAATTAGTTATACTTTTTCTCGATTATATCACTAATTTTTATTATTACTAGCTCACCCAGCAAACATTGTTCTGCCATATAAATTATTTCTAGTGAATGTTTTGGTTGTTAAATAAAAAATAAGGAATGTATTGTAAGTGTACTTAAATGTTTTAGGTTCGATGAGACGGACGAAGCGCCATCTGTCATTTAACAACATAAATAATTTCGTTATGGTTGAAAAACGAACGACGGTTAAATGACTTGGATATTGTTCATACAAAAATACTAAAATCGCTATTAAAAAATAGGGGTTGATGGTATGAGGTTGAAAAATTTAGGGTTGTATGTATGTTTAATGCCACATCATAAGAAATTAAAATATTTTTTTTTGTAAAAAAATAAATTTGGGCGGAGCACCCTTATCACTTAGGAGTATAAAAACTAGATAACAATCTATTCTCAGACCTACTGAATATACATATAAAATTTCATCAAAATTGGTCAAGCCGTTTCGGAGGGGTATGGTAATTAAAACTATCACGAGAATTCTATATATTAGATATTAATTTTTTTATCTCTAAGATATTTAAATTTTATCTACTTTTGTATATATTTTTGTTATAGCCAACTTTTATACAGGACAACCAACATAATAGAGCTTAGACAATGAGAGATTGGATGAAGAAGAACCACGAATTACTGTTAATAGCCTAATATTTATGCCTCGCGCGCCACCTACTTGATTGGTGTATTTCTTTGTAAGCAAATTGTATATTAACGGTGCTATGTCAGAAATCTTCGATCAAGTGCCAGAAATAAACGTACAAAGTTTCAATTCATTTGAACGAGTGATACTTGGATGCATACGATACAAACAAACATACATTTTTATGTAAGTTGCATTGTATAGCTGATCGAGATCTGTTCAATTTCAGCTCGAATTGACCCGAGGTTAGTCAGATTGTGTTAAAAATACACGGCGAGCGTAAAAAGAAACGCACGAGCGTCCAACTGTGAATGAAGTGATGCAAAGCTATTTCACATGCAATTTCTGATTAGAGACGTTGTTAACTATAGATAATTACGATCGGAGCGTTATGGAGGCGTAATCGCTGATTAATTATTAACATCGTCGTGCATAGTTAATGTGTTCGGTCGTCCGATCATCGTGATTATATTTGAAATTGAGTTTAATGTAATGGTATGTTTCAATAACGTTTATAAAAGCTTTGGTAATCAAAAGCTGAATTGATTGATGTTATTACTAATTGGAAATTTCCAAGCCCTATTGTGTGTGGAAATTTGTTATGTCACAAAATTACAATCGTACGTCATGTTACAATGACATAGGATCATGCTGTACTGAGTCTGGTAGGTCACTGCATAAATGATTTTAAATTGATATGCTATGTAATACAAATTAATACAACATTTTCTTGGCATTTTTCTGTATTGCTGAAGGCTGAACTCCTCCAAAACTTTCTGCATGTGGTGTTTCTATTTGTAAGTCGGATATGTGGCCTATTAATTTTCTGTTGTTACAGGAAGTCCATTGAAAAATTTTATCTCACCCAACGTATCTACTGGTAGATTTTGTGGTTAGAAAAATACGTAACATGACGCCAGTAATCCCCGAAGATGTAGGCAAAGGAGTATAAGGAGTATATCCACTCTGGAATAGTATTATACTGGAATAGTATTATCGGTTATTAATGAACGGGCAATATGACCAAAGTGTCCAACATAAGGTATCAGTGTCATGTAGCTATAACAAGATGCGGAATACGTGTCTTAACTAATGTCTTTCATTGTCTAATAGCCTTAATTGGGTCTTGCGTGGGGTCAATAGCTGTTGTTGGCAATATAGACGTAACTACAGTATGATGTGTATTGTATGGTTTAAGATCTTTATTATTTCTCATAAAGAATTTACAAAATTCACTTACTGAGATAAAAATGCTTAATTAACAGATATAGTTGCGATAAGGCGTACAGTTGGATAGACTTAAATTATATATGTTCATACTTATTGCTACCAATTATATTATTTCGAATATATTCTAACTTGCCCGTATGAATTAACTTTAACGGTTACATTATCACAAACCGCATAGCTCAACTAATGCGAAAATTTGAACGCGAAATTATACAGCGGCAATAAATTGAGTTATGCAAATCTGTTGCAGACCCATTTTGTGATTAAAACGCTACAAATCAAAATGGCGGCGCATTCGCTAGCCGGTGATTCATTAATGACGTCACGCGGCTGATAGATGCCGCTGAATTATAATTAGTTTTCACTCGTTTACATTGTTCAGTATGCAGATTTGGTGGTGATAACATCCAACGTGGGGGCACGTGGAGGCACATATGTATAATATAATTAGCCAAAACAATAGTGTTAATGCTCTAATAGCACTAAAGCGTTAATGTTTCTTAATCAATTTTTCAGGTTAAGCAACGATATTGTTTTCAACATATACATGTTTTGAAACAAATGTTAAACATAAGCGTAAGTTTTGATCATTTGAAGGGAGTACCAAACAAGCAGGCAGCAGTCACAAGTGGCCCATACCATATGTCGAATAGGACTGCATGAATCGGTCTGTTGGTGGCATTAAGTTTCGTTAGTATTAGGCGTTGTTAAGCATTTGTAACCTGTCTGTTTACTCTATGTTCGTATTTGTTAGTGTGAATGTGGTCACTATTATCTCCATTCTATTCGAGGCTGATTATAGACACATTATTGCTCCTGAGATCTGAAAACGTCGTCCATAGTAGACCGCTGACCGGCATTCACAATCTTTAGACCGATAAATAAATTGTTGTAGTAAGGATTGCTGCAAGGTTTGACTGAGAGTTAAAAATTAAACACATTCATTCGAAAGAAAGTACAACAAACAGAATAAAAACGAATAGTTAAAAAAAGTTAACAAAAACGACAGTTATATAAAATGAATAAACTGTGCGTTTTTGTGGATTGTTAGTGGCTTCAAATTCCAAAATCAATTTGCTTAAACGGATTAAACTAGGTTCACCGGTATCGGCGTATAAAATGCGAAAATGCTCAAATCCGCTAAATTAATAGCGAAGTGAGCCTATCGTGGGTTTTTATAGAACACGCCGCGGAATAACGCGCTTGGAATAGAGACAAAACTATTTTATCCTATTATAGGATTTCACGAGTGACGTAGTGTGTTGACTTTAAATACTCGCTAATTATGGTATTAACCGTGTGACGCAATGGTTATCTCTATGTTCCGTACAGTTCAGTGTTCGACTCTAGATTGGGCAGATGCTTGACAATTTTATTTCTCATTCTGGATCAGAGTTAGTGTGTTTCTGATTCGGTCTACCGTGTCCATGGCACGAGAAATACGAATTTGAAATTGCTTTGTTATCATGTCACTACCTGATTGTCTGTAAAAAGTTTGAGGATTTTCTTTAATGTGATACATAGATAAACTACACCTTGGCTTAAGATAGACCAGCTTATTAGAAAACCTTATTCACCTATATCTTGAGCATTTTTCGGAAAATATAGACACTAGTCGATGTTGCCCTTCTTAGCTGTCTCGATAAGGAACGTGGGTGGGAATAATTTCCCTACTAAGGCGTTTTATAATAAACCGTTTGGTTCACATTAAATCGTCACATCATCATTCTCTCAGTCCACTACTGGATATAGGCCTTCCCTAATGAGCGACCTTGTGCACATTTACAGCGGGTTTTACCCCGTAATACCCGTGCGGAGCATGCGGGTTGGGGATAGTAGAAAATATAAGCCAGTGGCCAGAACGTCGTATGTTGTATTTTTATTTTTTTTACTTAGCTATAGGCTAGCGTTTGACTGCTATCCCACCTGATGGAATGTGAGATGCAGCCTAGGATGTAGCACGCTTACCTAGAAAGTGCCTATTCACTCTTGTCTTGAATAAGCCCAGATTGTATGAATCGGGAAAAATAGATGCCGCGGCAGGGAACTCCACTCTTTCGCAGTCAGTCTGCAGTATAGCAGGGTGCACTATGGGCTCGGGCTCCCAAGGTAAAGCTTGGAATTTACACTCTCGTTAATTACCCCTGCTTAATCCATCATGAGAATATCTATGATTAGTAACAGCAGCATTTGGATGTGCAGCCATGGATTGTCTTAATTTATTGCTTTGTTATCTAAATAATATTTTCATTTGTTCTTACGGCAATTGGATGACGTATGTGATTTTTTAAATAGTTGTCATCCAACATTGACTTTCGTCTGTTACATTATGTCTGTAACTCGTCACTCGTAGGAATTGCAATAGTTTGTATATTTCACTAATTTTCGTGAGTTTTACAGGTGTTTATTTATAAAAGAAGCCAATAATGGAAACGTGGATGACGAGGCAGGCGGCTTGCGGTTTCGGCGATACAAAGCGAAACCACGCATTCAACATCTGTTGATAATGCGATTACTTGCGGGCGAGTTGTATCGCATTTGCCAAGCGCAAGGTTGTCGACGGTCTGCCATGTCAGCACTAATTGGATTTTTCTCATTAATTATTAACCTCGAACCTAATATTGTCCAACTCAGCTTCAACATCTAGAACAATATATAGGACTGCGTTTAATTCTTATGTACACAAATGTTAATATTTTAAATTAATGCAATTTATTTTATTTTGTTTATTGAATAAATTCCATCCTTGCTACCGTATTTTCGCTGTTTTAATTACCTACACATGAATGACGTTCAGGTTATTTGAACTATTTTTAATTGCCTTAGATTTGGGGTCCGGCGGCTACCCTTAAATATCCTTATATTTACTTGTATTAAAATACAACTGAAATTCAAATACAAATCAAGCCATACAAACAGTGGGTGTAATGCAGTCGCAAATTGTGAAAAATGACAACCCTAATCCTAAGTCACCTGTATCAAATGAATCGAGTCGAATCAGTTACGTCAGCGCGTCTATATTCAGCTCGCGTAATGTTAAGGTCGGGAAGACAATAAGCGATTGTGCCGCGGTAATGATGGGGAGTTTATCTCGCATCGTCTGATGCATGAACATCACACGCGCGAGCCGATTGAATATTCAGATACATAAATAAGAATACATTTGGAAAATAGGACTTACATATATTTCTCCACGTCAGACACCTTACGGGGTAGGCCGAGAGCACCGAGTGTCAAACATCTCAATCCTCACAGAATTGCCGTGCTTTTCCACATTCATCACTCTCGGCATACACGTACCCAGAGATTTCTGACTACCCCTTAAGCCAGTATCTGAACTGTTTGGTTAAGGGAGGGATGTTTAAATAGACCTTATTGAAACGTGCTAAGGTCCTAATTTAAATGTGATCAAAATCCGCTCTGCTTTCCGTGCGCGTCCATTGGAAAGGACCCTTATTCTTACAAAGACCTTCACACTTGAAAAACTATGATAACGTTAACCATTAAAAACCAAACACGTTTATTTGACACTTATCGTAATGTAACGAGATTTGATATGGCTATTGCGTGCGGCTGTTTAGCGTTCGACCGTTGGAAGTATTGAAACAATTCCCTTACTACAGCGGCCATTGTGCCTGACGAAAACACGAGACCAATGGAGCTGTGGTCGAAGGTTCTATGCTAATGAGGTAACTGCCGAGGTGGTCAACCTCGAGTAACATTCAACAGTATTACGCTAAAGCGATCACAGCTCTCCCGTGCTCGCGGGAGTACCTATTCATAGTAATTACCTTAATTTTTTTCTGCCGTTCACATTTTATTTTTCTCCCGACCCTTTTTATCGTTCCCCTGATATGGGGGGTGACATGCTGACATAAACATGGGTCTCCTCTCAGAACGAGAGGGTTAAGGCCATAGTCTGCCACGCTAGTCAAGTGCGGGTTGGCAGACTTCACACGCCTAAGAGAACCTTTTTTATGAACTCTAAGGTGTGCGCGTTTGCTCACGATGTTT
>DWEH01000331.1:0-12408 GCA_018245815.1 Apyrrothrix aesculapus | reverse complement strand
TTATAAACGTCATTATAGTTAAGTTTACGTTAGTTCGTACCGCGCCCACAACTGAGAAGAACTAACAAGAAACTCAATGGGATTGTCATTTTTTCAGTGATTATGTCATTGTAACATACATTTAAGCAATAAATACAGAATATATTATGCCTTAGTCATTTACTATCGCCAAATATAGCTTTTCCATTGAGCATAAGTAAAATTTATTGTTCATTAATTTGGTTCGCGTGTTTAAATTAAGTAGTGCAATCATTTGCGGCATTAGTCTCAGCTCTCTCTTGCCGAGTTGGATAAATCTGCAATCGTTTGGAAACTGAGTTGTATGTAATTTACATGCACAAATAATTGAAACAATTATACTCATAACTTTTTCATGAAGTATCTGTATAAATATACAATTAAAAAATGATGCCCTTATGCAACTTAAAAAAAATATCTGAAAATTTTTCTTTTTTCTTTTATAAACCTATGGTGATAGGCTCATACCCTATTGCGGGATGGGATAATGTAACTGGTGAAACGTGGGAGTGTACTACACTTCTCTGCCGACCTCTTTCTTTGGAGAGATACAGGCGCATTTTTAAGAAACCTCTGTTTTCCACATTTATGTTTATCTAGGAAATGCTATTTTGTACTATAAAAAAAAAAAAAATTATATATTTACTTTTTTTTTCAAGGATTACAGGTGTGATGTCACGTTTTTCAGGTAATTTTTTACTTTACATCGCTTTTCTATATATCTACTATACGTTAATGTTGTTTCCGCACTTTTTAGTACTTTCTAAAACAATACGACTTATGTCTGTACTTAACGTTATGTACGTCTGTCTTATGTGTTTTATATAACAATTTAAACATTCGCTGGCAGTTATTCAGAGGTGACACACCAATCCCAGCGCAACAAGCCTCAGGCCCGTTGTAAAATACGCGATCCTCGAGGAAGGAGACAATGTCATGCACTATTCTGCTATCGTTATAAGACTGACGAATGTAACTGCAATTAAATAGGATCAGTAAATAAAATGCGGTCTAAAACGCAGACGCGTATGTTGCTTAAATTGGTGGCCGCTATTGAAGTTCATTAATGAAACCACAAATATATATTTACAAATGAATGTCCCAAAAATGTTCGTTATGTTCTAAGTTTCTGTCAATAATAATAAAGTATCATATGAGTATAGAAAACAGTAGGCGCAATAAAGTTTTCAGCGGATCTAAGATTGTACATAGATTAAAGGACATGCCTTACGGCCTTCTGGGTTGCATAAAATAATAATATCGCGTTGGAGAATATCCCGCGTCGTCTGTACACGCGCTCGCGCACTACAAATTACAATCAACACGGCCGACATGTTCGCACGTGGCGGCCACACTATCAATTTACAGCAACTGTACCTATACATACTTCTGCGTATGTTTATTTTATGCCCAAGTAATTTCTCTATTAGTACGCCTACTCCACTCTTGTTTATTCATTTATCTCCCATAAAAGGGACGGGAATCTTATAATTCTTTAAAGAACTCGTTCTTACCGCAGATGGCGTTCTGATAAAACGCGCTGCCTGGAATTCTTATCAATAAATATAGATATTTTAGAGTTTTTTTTATTTGCAGGGTTATAGTAAGTATTCCATTACAATGTAGAAGTATCTTTTAAGTTTTCATATTTTTCATTGTAAAATTTGTACTGACTTTAAATTTTCAAAAATATGCATACCTATTACATCGGTATTACTCGTATATTCTATGATATTGTAAGAATTAAGACACCAAATTAAATTAACGTTTTTATTATGAAAGTTCAATTTAAATTATAAAATATTTTTGTTGTCTTACACATTTTCTTGAAAATCCTTTAAAGAGAATTATAACCTGTAACGTACCATGAATAAGATACAATTCGGTGAACATATCTGTGACAACTTAGTATCGATGCCGCGCCGATATCTGTAAAATGATAGCGCGAACTAAATGCCATTAGAGAAAACATTACGAAACGAATACAATGCATGAATCAGAGGTGTTTATTCGAACACAGCCCGGCCGTGTCCAAACATCAGTCAGACGGCAATACTGGTAATAGTTTTCCAGCCCTGATTTACAATCAGGATAGGCCTGTCGATCCGTGCGCCTACGCACAAACGCTATTATAGTTAGCAGACTACACGCATTATTTATGGTAAGAAGCTTTCTATGGATTATGGAGATACAGTGTCAACAATAGATAGCTATGGACTACTTTTTAATCGGAATTTACTAAGAAATAAATTATAGATATTTAATGGTTTCATAAATAGTGTTTGATTTTCTGTAATGCTATTGTGTGACTTGACCCGTGTTATAACCTGCTCTAGATTATTTCGTTCACCATTAGTTGGCGATATCTGTAATAAGTTTCGCTTCGGTAATGTAAATCCGGCTTAAGCGACAACGACGCCGTCATCAGCGCAAATGCGGCGTGTCTACCATAAATAGACAGTTTACAATTTCACGACGCCAACGTGGACCTTACATACGTGATATATACGACCGAATATGTGGATAAAGCTTTGATTACTTTAGAATTACGAGTGGTGTGACGCGCTTGATTATAATTGCGCGGGCAGTGCGCATCTTATTCGCGTGACCAATCCGCGCGCGTAATGGCGCGTCTACCAGCGCGCGAGATCCCGATCGTCGAACGCACTCAGTTTCGCACTTAATCGAGAAATATGGCGTGATTTTATACCTTTATTTATTACACCGCGTCCCAGCCAGGGATTAAGAGCGCAATTCATATCGCCCTCATTAGCGCTAAACTGATTAAGAACAGATTTTTAAGCCGATCTATTGTGAACTGAGCGAAATATGGCATCCCTGAAGATATGATCCGGCCTCAGGTAAACGAACTTGAGTCATCGATGCTCTTTTATGTCGTGTTATAATTCTTTGCTATTACTTGTTGTGACGCGTTACGAGTCTGATAGACGAGTGGAAAGAAAATATATGGTAAGTCGTGATCTATTGAGGTATAGGTGTACGGGTAGGTAGTATGAGGTATGCAAGGTTGTTTTAGTTAGCTAATATCATGTGAACGGCTTCCACAAATTTGTACGTCCGAAAGTCGGGGCGGACGAGCGAATCGTCGGTGCCGGTCACACGCGATCAAAAAACTTCGCGTGCTTGCCAATGACGCTTCATTAAATTAATTACCTCATGTAAGTCTTAGATTGCACAACGACACCCCCTTACAAACAATACAGGTATATTTAACAGATAAGAGACGCGAGATTTATTGCTTGCATTTCTTTTGTCAGCTTTGAAATTGTACTCGCATAAGTTAACCGAGATTAAAGTAATCGAACTTATAAATTTTGTCGCCTCACCTTTATAAGGCGAACGACGGTGTGGCGACGCGAACTTTGTTCAAATTAATGGGCCACATTATCAGATCGAGCCTCGTACATGGCGTTTATGCGGAGATAATTTTGTGTGCGGAATTTTTTAATTCTTTCACGCTTGTTCTCTCGACTCGTGATGTAAGCTCGCGCCTCGAGCGCGTAGGCGCTAATGTAATGTTTGTCAAGACGCACACTTTAATCTGAATCAATCCGCTTTTGCTAATTGGCAATTTTTTATCGCGTTCGACGTGTACGTAGTCACCTTACGTTTCAATGTAGAGAAATGGTCGCCGTAAAACAATGAAGCGCAGTAAAGTATGCTTTAAAAGCAAATTACTTTAACGGCTAGTAACGCTCTAATCCGAACTACGACGTTCCACGTTTAAAAAGCCGCGTATTAGTGCTAATTAAAAACTAAACAACCTTCAGTAACTACGAAAGTTCTTGTAGCAGTGTTAAATAAACCGATTTCGAGTCGTTTTTGAAGTTGTGTGTGCGCGTTGTACAAGAGTAATTTGGAAAACAAACAACGATCGCCGTACATGAGATAGACAATTACAATGAAAATTTGAAACAGCTGCGGAAATTCTCCAACGATAAAAGCGGGAAGCGTAGAAATGACGAATAATCTTCACTGGAACGACGGTGATTACACAATTACAAATTGTCATTCCAATAAAATCTCGGTGTAAACGATGTGAAAATGAATAATTAGGAGAGTTGTAGCCGAAACAAGAGACTTTGTCTTAATTATTACGCCATTATAAAGTGCAGCCACTCCCTCGACCCTCGGAGTGTTGGCAATGATATCTAATGCAGGGGGCAAAAAACTTGCAAGACAAGGCAAAGTATTAATTAATTCCGTCCAACACCGGTCGGTTTATTAGGCGCTTAATTTCCATTTAAAAGATTTTTTGCGAGGAAAAATCTTGAGTGACTTGGATTTCCTTCGTTTGGCGAGACAAAAGAAGGCGGGGAGAAGCGAATGCAAATGTTTTTCTCGCGGTTTGATTTGAATTAATTAATGAATTTAATGACGTAAAACTTCTTCATTGCATCGGGAGGCCAACGTTTCCGTAACAATGTTTATGGTGAATAAAACTTGTCAAGGAAATTGTTTTTTTCTCTCTGCGTCTGTTAACGTTTTTTCTTTTTAATTCGACCGCTCTGTTACAGGCCGAAGTTAGCGGGGTATTGTTTGGATTTATTCGTGTAATTAGTGAAGTTTGCTCGCTTCAGATTACTTATCCGGTTTTTGTATTTGCGATACAAATTGGGATACTGAATTAGGAGGCAATTTAACCTTGTTGCGGTTTCTTGTTCTGTTTTGAATGCTTTAACCACTTTTAGTAACAACTGCAAGCTCAGATACAAATTATATTTATAGTGGTTTCTTTAGTAATTATGGCTGTATGCGTATTAAACTAATTAACATTAAGAGTAATAATTAAATACATATATCCCCTTTTCACATCGGGATATCCAACCGAAATGGCTTAGTTAATTAATTAAACGTTAAAAATATGAATATATCTGGTAATATTATCCAAATCCTGTAGACAGCGGTTGAACATTAATTATAGACTAAATTTCAAAGTGAAACTCCCCAGACACCAATAAATTACGTCAGTAAAGGGTTAAAGCATAAAAAATGAGATAGCGCTTGTCCTATAATAATTTAACCCGTTTAGCGCAGTCGTCGTGTAATAAAGATTAAAAAGTTTATTTTTTAACACTTTCCGTGCTAATGACGGGGCGTTGGAAACAATTTGAAGGATTACCTTCTAAAAGCTTCCGTGGGGGTTTTAATTGAGACTTTTTTGTGGACTTGGAGGCTTTTAGCCCCTTTGACGGGCTCGCGCCTCGCCTTTTGTGCCCGCGGACCGGTGATCTATTAATGAACGAAAATATTGTTTCACTTTTTTACCTCCAAATTATGCGGCCGACATCATAAAGACGCCTACAAACATCCGCTGGATAATAGGCCTGCTTTTAATTATTTTCGCTTTGAATTGTTCGTTACCTTCGATTTTATTCGATATTTGGTGAGTGTTGATGTTCCACGGCTCAGTACGTAACAAGAAACAATTTATTAGAATATTTAGTATAATTCATAACTGCTTTTTTATTTTCATTCATTTATTTATTCAAGGAAAATTTACAGCCAGTCACAAAATCTTTAAGTAAGAAGGCAAATGTGAATAAATAGGACCATAGCAAGTTTTCGTTCGTGACACGGTATAGACGATAATATTAAAGAACATCTGGTTGCGTAAGTTCGTATGTTTAACTGTTGACAATAAGTTCAAAAGTTCTGATTGTCTAGAGCAGATGATGCTATGTTAAGATACCTATTCAGTTGTATTGAGGAGGAAGTAATACGAGCTTACGATCAGTCGATGACTTTTTGGATACGAAAAATTGTATCAAATACCCACTATTAAATAGCGTTGAAGTATTGAAACATTATAACAGTTAAACGTATCAGTTCATACATATAAAATTGAATAATATTTATAACTAAGCCTTAAAATTGAACGTATACAGTAAGCTCTGCGAGCACTCCATCGCGTCTCCAACTTCCTGATATGTTCACCTCTCATAAAAACATAACTCTAATCTTGAGTAAGACATTACGAGAATACCAATGCATACGCGAAAAATCGATCGCACGCCGTCTTAAATTCCTCACCCTTTTCGAGGGGGCTCCCCCAAAAAAACGAAAGAATAGAAGAGGGAAAAAATCTAAATCGTCTCATATCTCCCCCCTGCACCCACCCCCGGACACCTCCGCCGTCAAGCGCCCTCCTTATTTCGTATGCGAGCTCCTCCGGCAATCATTATAAGGATATCGATTAGGCCCACGTCTAACCTGCCCATATCTTTGTAAAACACTCGTGTGTACATAGGATTGCTTGACAAAACCTCGTAACTTTCGGCCACTCGATAATTGCCTTTTTTGCCTTTTTAATGCATTCAACAAAAATTTAGCAGTATAAAACGAGACATAATTAGCCTTGTTGAAAAATTTTCCTAATGTGTAGGACGAACTATCAATTGCTAATGTTTCCTTGAAACAGCATATTTTTTTCTGCAGTAGTTCCAGGCATGCAGGTAATACTGTTCTCTAAACATTTAATTACAATTAGTTCCATTATCTGAGAAGTTCATATTAAATGAAGTTCGCCAACCTTCTTTATAAGCCACGAAAAGGCTCTCTTCCATCTGAGAATGCTAAAATCGGATTAGATTATGTATGCAATTTACGAAATGGCCCAATAAATAAATATGACTGTACGGCTGGCAGCGGAGATAACGATTGCTTTTGGCAAAAAACGAAAAGATAGAAAAGGGCATAGTTAACAACGGAGGACGGACCGCGCATAACTAGATGCAAATCGTTACAGTTAAACTATTTCGGAAGGTAAACACAGAGGGTCGGGGCCCACGTGTTCTCAAAGATCCAAGGAACGAGATTAAAAATGCTGGATGGCAGTCCGCCGTGAGTCGGGTCGAGTATGAAGCCAAGAAATATAGGAGTTTACGAAGAACACCGCTTTGGGGATATGGAAATGGGGAGTACAAAAGTAATGTTTGAGTTGGGACGTCGTGAGTGGCCGCGGGAATATTCCTTCACCCCCGCCTTGGGTGAGTACAGTTAAACAATTATTGAGGAAATCGATGGATAAGCCAATATTGTCTAACGTCATCTAATTTTCCAATTTCGCCTTAGAAATTGCGTGTCAATATCATTTCATGGAAATCCGATGTTCAGGGTGATGTTGTTCTGGAATTTATGAACATTGCAGTGTTTTGTAGAAATAAAAAACTAAAACTGTAAAGCCAAGACATATCATAAAGCCAAAGTATTATTAAAGATAGGTATTATGTCAGAATACCAAATCTAAGAATTTATCAAATTAGTAATAGTAATGACTTTTAAATTTTACTAACCCCAACACTTAATAGATACTATACACATATAAAGAGTATCTTGTAAAACGTGAACATGTCCGAGAGGGTGCTCCAAGTCGATGGCCCATGTATTAACATGTCGCACGAGTAACCTCGGTTAAGAAGGGGTGAGGCAAAATGCTATGACCAAGCAAACATGTGGCAAGGTTGTACGCATGTTCTCTATCGAATTATGATTCGTAAGCCCTCTTGTATTCAGAATTGGTTTCAATTTTAATGAACAATGTGTTTCAATATTCACGTTTGTTACAAAATTAAAAAAAAAAATATTCTCATGTTGTCCATCTCAGGACGCATCCGAGCTTCTATCACGCAGGATCGCGGTCAAATACTGGCGTAAATATCATATATAAAAAATATGATGTGTAATAAAATGTTAAACTATTCAAAATTTAAGCTATAAACATATCAGGCTGTTACGAATGAACGTTTGGCTTCTAAAGTTGAACAAAAATAAAATGCTCATTTTGCAAGCAATATTTTTATGTCAGATAGTTATGCCGGAGTTGGCTAATTCTGTTTGGCGGAATCTAATAAATCCAGAGCGAGTCGTTCTGCGGGATCGTCTCAAAGCTGTTTCATTATTCGGCATTAGCCGACGGTCGGCTACGCAAATCTCGCGTCCCTCCGCACAACCCACGAACCCCCAATTTCCTTCATTACTTACCTTCAGTCCGAGACAATAGCAAGAAGACGACAAGAAAAAATAATAATAATTTCAAGTGGAATAACGCTGAAAATCTTTTCACGGGAACAAGAATTATTGTTGTTTTGCAAGCGAGCTCTCAGAGACAAAATGCACCATCCTTATTATGCTTTTGTTCGGTGTTACGAGCTTTATTCATTTTTACTTGGCTCAACTTGAATGCTTATTAATTTAAGACCGTGATAAGCTCGAATTCTTTTGAATGAGAGAAGGAAATGTCTGCCCATTGTGAGCTACTTTACATGCTATCGAGTCGGACGATGTACACATTTACTCCGAAAATCTTAGCGTTAGTGGACCCGTTTAAATGAAAGCATTGTCTATTGTACACGCTATGAGGAAATAAAACATTGTCGAAGGTAGCTCTGGTTATCCAGAATAGAGTTGTATGTATCAAAGCTCTTAAAATAATTGTCTTCATACAATACTACTGTGAATCAGTTGTTGTAATGCATGTTCCTATCGCTTGCAATATCCGAAAATAAATCGCAATGCGGTTTTAACGCCAATGTGTGCATAACGGACGTGTGTGTGTCATATCGAAACAATGACTGCACATACTATACATCACGTTGAACGCTTTATGGTAATCGAAATATGCCCAAATATGTTGTTAAGAGGGCTCAAAACTACCGTTAAGCATGCGAAGGATGAGTTGAGCATTCATATTTTGCGGGTTGTCCATAACAAAGCGAGTCGGTAACTTCCGAACTAGCGTGCATGCAGAATTTTTAAGGCACCTATAAACATTCCGATGAGCGTGACGTGAAGAGAGCTGCGGTAATAAAATAATTTTTGCTATATAAAACTAACACAGTTCTATCAAAACGTCGGAAAAAAGCTGGAATCGGTCTTCGTACACCGCGACATTATTTCACGAAGCTCGCGTCTCAAGACGGCGCTGCATATCCCCTCGGGGGCGAGTCAAGAGTGATTACGAATTTTAATTATTTTTTTAAGCCGGTGGCGAAGAGGTGATGTTTCCCCAGTGCCGAGGCTTATGCAAACAATCGACTCACACTTGGAATTAATCTGACTTGGGGTTTTCTCCTTCGCGACAAGGAATTAACAAGCAAAGAAGTCATTAAGTCGGAAGATATTCGAGGATTCTTTTTAATTGCGGCTTCCTTGGCGTCCAGTTTTCTAATTGGTTCGTGTCGGCGAATAACTTGAACGAATTGAATTTGTTGTGAAACATTTTAAGAAGATCCATAATTTATTTTTCCATTCATAATGGATACTTGACTCTGATAAGATTTTCACGATCTACGTACCGAACCTGTACCTGCCTGTTATAATTTTTTTGATTTCGATAATTTATCATTTTCATATGAAAACCGATTTATCTATTAAACTTCGATGGTAGTTAACAAAAAGCTTGAGAATTTTAGAAGTATGAGAAACACCACCTAAAAGTAGCAAATTAACTCCATATGCAATAATACCAAGTTCTCATGAATCTTCAACACAAACTTTACAAGGAAAAAATATTACGGCATATCACATGTCATACTAGTGCATATACACCTATTATCCAATTATATCCAACCTTCTAGTAGCTTCGGTACAAACGTAATTGCACCAGCTAAGTGGTCATGATAGGGTAAGTGGTGAGGTAACTTAAACTTTGATATCGATTGTTCAATTTATGTATTTTAATGAATACATCATCATCCCGTGTCCGTTAGGGGGTAGGTAAGGAGCATCGAGTGCCCAATATTTGTATCCTTAAAGAACTAAAGTGCTCCTTTTACATTCATGAATATGATAAATACAGCTGAAGATGCAAAAATGTTACCCTTACTAGGTATTTGACACTCGACGCTCTCTGCCTGCCCTGCAAGGGACCACACGTGATAATATAATAATAATAATGATAGTTTTTGAAAACCGTACCTGCCTTGATTCAGAGGTCCTTTACGAGCTTATCGTCTTTCGTGGATAGCGGAGGTCACCATTATTCCGTTTCAATGTTTATTTTTAAATGATCCACACTGCACAGATGACTTTTAAAATATGAAGCAACTTCAAAATCGTCAACTCATTGAATATGTCGCTTTCAATCGGCAAAATTTTTATAAACCAAATAGAATAACACAACTAAAAACACACAATTATATCTGAATTTTGAGCTATTTGAGCCGGATGGCAGGATTTTACAATGTACAATGTCATACTGACATCGTAAATGATTCCACGTTAGTGCTGCCAAGTGGTGGGTTAGTTAATGAATTATTTGTGGCTCGCGTGCATCGTAGGCTGTAATTATCGAACGCAGTACAACATGCCACCTGAACGAAGAAATTGATATCGATCGTGGCAATAAGTGGCAAATCGATAGTTCTAATTGACTCTTTTTGTACTTTTGCTGCGGCATTGGAAGGGCTTATGATTTTAGTAGCGAACTATATGTTTTCATTTAAAAACTTAATATAGGTGGTATAAGTAGTGATTTAGAATTCAGCCTAATGGTTTAGAATTCAGTCTCCCACTCCGGGGTATCCTGGATTCAAATCTTGGTGTCCACCTTTTTAGAAAGAATATGCGTTTTAAGTTTAAATATCGCTTACCATAGCGGTAAAGGAAAATATCATCAGGAAATGAATTTTGTATGTATTATTTTCATAATAATTTTATTAAACATTATGCAAAATCCGTCTATCTTATTAAGTAAACCAAACATTCTTCATTAGACGATGTATATAACATATAAGACTAATTTACAAATTGCTAGCAGAATATTAGGGTGATTTATCCAAAACAGACCAATAATAAACACAGCCTGATTGAGCGACCGCGTTCAAATGACTCATTTATATTAACGAACAAACTCATCAATACTCATTCACTTGATTTAGATCATTCCACGAAGATCCTTCGCTAATTGAAATTGAAATCTGATTTTCTTCATTTCTTCCCCCTCACTGACTTGTCTCATCCTGATCAGGTAAGCGAGGAAGCGAGAAAACGTAAAAAACGTAACATCACGCCTGTAATCCCCGAAGAGGTAGGCAGAGGAGTGTAGTGCACTCCCCCGTTTCACCAGTTACGTTTACGTCCCAATATGGAATAGGTGGTGAGTCTATTGCCATAAACCGGGCACAAATCCAGACTCCGAGCGACTACTAGAAATTCTAATTTTAGAAAAATTCTATAATACTCGACCCGGGATTTGAACCCAGGACCTCTCGATCGGCAGCCGCGCTTGCAACCTACACGACCAACGAGGCAGTCAATTATGGGTAATAATTACCTTGTTTTCTTGATTCCTAACGTACCCACATTAAACCATTAATAGGTCTATCGTTTTTATGTAGATATTAACCGGATGGTGTAACGAAACCAAGTATTTTGTAGGTATTTAGCTGATGGATATACTCGTATGTGCCAAGAGAAGCAAGACTTACGTATCTTGACCAAATCGGTCAGAAGCTGGCAGATGGAGAAGTCAGAAGTCTTGGAAACCTGCGTAAATGTATGAAGAGAGTGGTGTATGTAGAAGGACCACGTGAAGTCTGTAAGAATAGAGATATTTGGCACTCGCAGTTTTCTTCCTACCCCGTGATGAACCTGGCGTGATAATACATTAAGAACAGTAAAACAACGTATAAAGGATTTGGGATGGGCCGCAGTAACTGTCGTAAGGTATTCAAGATCCTGTCATAAATTAAAACAGTCTTTAGCTAGTGAGCGCCGTTTTTGAATGACTTTTGGCGCACCAGTGGGCGTAACTCGGCGTTAGTTTGCTCAAGATTGCTTTAGCTTTATTGTTATTGTGCCTTCTAAGAATTACTGTATATCTTTGAGGATGTCCGAGAGTGTGTCAAAGATGTAAAAGATAAAAGATTGTACACGCGTTAACTATTATTTAACTAGCTTTTACTCGAGGCTTCGCTCGCGTTGAAGCCCTTACATAAATATCAAAGATCATTACATTCCAATAGAACTGAATCAATGTGGTTCAGTATTTAAAAATTACTACATACAATAAAGTTTCGAAAATTGAAAACATGCTTTATTGAAATAATTTATTACAACAAAAGTTAAAATGTATTCATTACAACAAAAAAAAGTAATTTTGAATTCTAACAACTTAAAAATTAAAATTGCAGAGTATTATTCTAGAATATTTTTGTTACTATGTTGTAAGTTTTTCTGTCCGGTGCAAAAATATGTAAATTTTGGGCATTAGACACACGCGACCAGGCTACATATAGTTGACCGTGAGAGAAGCATGGTTCTCTGAGTGCACCCTGCTACCTGTAACGATTGCCCTTGTGCTTTGTTTATAGTAACAGCAAAGCTGAGCTTGACGGGAAACTGTACCCTTTTGAATTGAAATAAAAC
>DWEH01000330.1:0-12413 GCA_018245815.1 Apyrrothrix aesculapus | reverse complement strand
ATGAATATACGTAAAATTGATGGGGAACAATTGGAACTAAAAGAACTTAGCCGTAATTTTAATGAGCCAATAGAAGGTAAACTAAATCATGTTGAAGCTAGTACTCTTATAGTGAAACTAAAAAAGTATGATACATTAAATAAAGAATCAACGACAGAAACAACTGAATATTATGAAGAAGCGACACAAACATATGTTCCACAGATAAATGGACATTATCGAAATTTACTACATAAAAGTTTAAGTACTTTGTTAAGGGAAAATTCGGAAAAATACAAAAAGAAATTGGAAACAATTTCAAATGTTCGTAGATCGACCTATGTACCGACTTACGTAAATATTAAGAGAAACCACACCAAAAACGTATTTGATGACAACGATTAACAATTCGGTGTTTTCTATGAAAATTTCTGTTCTTGCTATATTTATGTTACAATTCGTGCCTATCCCACCGACTTCATCCAAAATGATTTCTGGTATGAATTCTTTGTTATCAAAAACATATTCACTATGTTTAATATTGATTTTATAAATCTGTATAAGTTATCTTTATGTAAAACTAATAAAAACTGCTACTATTTTGCTTTATTTATTCATGCAGTTTAATGTGTTCGCATAGAGCATATTTCCGTCAAATTAATTGTACCTATAGATAAAAGTATGTTACTTATATAAATAGCAACTTGATTTTATTGTCATACACTGGCAGAAATAGCCAGACAATTATATTTCGATTTCTGTATAAACCAATTAAAGACCAGGATCAAACAAAAAAAGGCGAATATAATAAAATATTACTTGAACAGTGAAATATTCAAAGCAATGTTTGTATAATTTCATTTTAATGTTTATAGTGTGCTATTAATTATGGTGTTCTTTTTGACCAACGGGTGTAGGAAAGTTATTTTTTTGCAGGAGCATGAGATAAAGCGTAACCTATATATGCATATTATAAAAAAAAAATCGGACAGACAGGCAAAAAGTGCACTAGATGCTTTGAAATTATTAAAGAAGTGATTATCTGCTAAATTTTTTACTTTCGCCAGCATCATACCCCTGGCCCCTTTTATTGTTCCACTACTGGACACGGGTCTCCTCTCAGAATGAGAGGGTTCAGGCCACAGTCTGGCTGGCCAATTGCGGGTTGGCAAACTTCATACGCCTTAGAAAACATTTTTTTTTATGAACTCTAAGGTGTGCAGGTTTCTTCACGATGTTTTCCTTCACCGTTATAGCAAGTGATATTTAAACTTAAAACGCATATTTTGTAAAGAGGTGCGCGAGGATTTGAACCCGGCCTTCCGGAGTGAGAGTCTGAATTTCATACCACTAGGCTATCACTGCTTTATATAAGCATTTATATAAGCACTTAGGTACGTAAAAAGCATGAGTGCATGTTCCGTCTAGCTGTAAATTATCAGTCATCTGGTTACCATAATAAAGTCTCAACCCAGTTTGGGTTAGATGCCTGGGCTGAGTTGTTCTAAGTTTTTTAATATTATTTGTTACCTGCATATATATTTAATATTAAAACAATGTTAAATAAATGCTGTCTTAACCCTGTGTTGCATGGATTTTTATTGTTTTTGTATTTAAACCAGTGTAAACAATCTTTGACAATAAGATATTTAGTAAAATAGTAATACGGAATGCCGTTGAAACAATAAAAAAGATTTTAATTTAAGTACATTAGTTTAAATGGTTACTTGTGTTGGTAACATTAATGAGTTATAAAAACGGGATTTTGTGCATGTATAAAATATACTAAGAGCTTTGTAACCAGAGAGCGCTGAAGTGCAGTTGTTCAGAAACTTTCTGCTGTTGTTAAAGTACAGCGCGGGTGTCGCGAAGTCTCCGGCGCAGTGCCCCTTGTCGCGGTGCGTGCTCGAGCAATTGTAACACAATAAAGCCTTTGCCTTCATTACACAGTATATTATTAAAATACTATTTAAAACCATATATTCCAGACAATTTTTCATATCTATATGTACCTATAATTTCAACCTAACATTTAACCAACATTGACAGCTTTGATATGAATGTCAAGTCAAAGATTGATTTTAGTATGGAATTTTAGCATAGAGATAAGATATAGGTAGAGTAGGCGAGCTGTAAGCGCCTGTGTAAGTGAAAATGTCCCGTTGATACAAAGAAAAAGACCGTGCATTTGGTAATAATTAAATCGGATCTGATTGACTTCTTCAGTAATTGACGCGCGAAGTTGCCGGCGGATACAATAATTTAAAGAGAGAAACGAGTACCAAATTCATGCTATTTCTCTCTATCGACGACAGAACTTTTTGCTTGGCTCGCCTGCTCTATGTATATAATACCTCTATGGATTTTAGGCGATAATCTCAACCAGTCATTCGAATAAAAAAGTCAGTCTCAACAAAATATAAAAATTCTTAAAATAAGATGAGCCATCTACTCGTGTACGTACAAGTATTTAACCCGCGCGCATATTTTCTATAATTTTTCAGTGTTAATCGGTAGCAGATATCCGAAGAATAATACAACTTATTTTTTCAAAAGACCTAATAAGAATTACCTTCTCACCTCCACATAATGTTGTCACAGAGCAACGTAGCCTGGTATAAGCGTAATTATCACGCGAAAAAATAGACGGCCTCTGTAAAGGATCTGCACCAAATTGTTTATATGTAAAGGTTCCATTGTAACACAGAAGAGCACCAGCCACTTGAACAAAATATAATACAATAGAAATGTTCATTTACTCTTTTAAATCAGGCACGGCCTAGTAGTTTAGCTGTCAAGGAAAAAATAAAACGGAAATAAAAAACAGAAAATGTTTAATTAATGTATTTCGAAATTACATAAATTGATAACTATTCACTATCGGTGAGGTAACAATTCTTGTAGAACCTTTGTGAACTATAACCCTAAATTCACAAACTGATAATTTTAAGTGCATCCAAAATGTCTAGGCGTCCCTTTATCGTTTTGTTACATTTTTATGCCTGGCAACTATCTAGTTTGAATTTCGAACAGTAACAAATAGGGCGCGCCCTTGCATGTGCATGCATGCACGCACCGCCGCACAACCACGCGCACCACCCGGGCACTACACACAGCGGTCAAGTATGTACAAGAACTTGATTATTTTGAGATCTCTAACGTTTGATACAATGTTGGACCCAAAAAACACGACACAACAGAACGTACATGATTACGTTGTAATCAAAATTATAATATTACAGATATTTAAGATGCCGAGAATCATTAAGAAATACCACAGTGCGCGACAAGTATTCATCGAACATGCGGGATCAACATTATCGGCTAATTATTCATTAAAATAGGAAAATATAATTTGCATTGGTTTTACACACGTTTCTATAACGGCTTCGATGCCCATCTGTTTGTTATTGGGAATAAAATTTCAATCATGAACTTCATGGCACACATTCGCACAAAAACAGTTTATAAAACCTACACAAATCTGAAAATTTATTTAAAAATCAGGTATAACAACGGCTCACAAACAAACGCAACACTCATGCTTGTTAAAAAAAAAATTATATAAGATTTTATTCAACTAATTTATTTCTCTACACACTTAACATTACAACTGATTAAAACGAATTGTGCGTCAACATGTGAAATATTTTTAACACAAATTGTAGGTTCTTTGTGATGCGACTTTCAAAGGATCCTACATCTTTTACAGTCAACAAATATTGTGGTAAAAGATTATCAGAGTTGACCATACTCTATACTAAATATAGTAATATACTATTTCTACATTAATCACATGTACATGGATTTTATTTTCAAAAAATAAAGTTACGTTGGTAGTCAACTTACACTTGGCCAGGCTGCAGAAGGTTTTAACCCTTTTCATTCTGAGGAGATCTGTGACCAGCAATAGATCGAAGAAGAGTTATTAATAAAGCTGCAGTGCGCATTCATTTAGGGTTTATTGCTGAGACGCAGTGACAAAAGTTCCTCTCTGTCTGCATAACTGATTCTTGGAGCGTTATCTACCACGGTTCTCCAGCTTGGATAGTTGCCATTTCAAGAACACTTTACAGTTTAATAAATTTGACTGGTCCATTGGTCCATTGATTAGTGATCTTGAGTGCTGCGCCGGAGGTGGCGGGTGCGATTCTCAAGCAGGAAAAATATTTGTGTAATGAGCATAAGGTACGCTCTGGGTAGCAGTGTACAGAAACATTTATAGGTACACTTCAGGATCAGGTGAGCGCGTGTAGAGTAGTCCCAAGATATTTATCTAATGTTAGGCCTCATTAACACCTGGTCGTTAGCCGAGTCCTCATGGGCGGAAATGCTCATAATTTCCTACTAAAAGAACTTATCAAGCTAATAACATAATTTCTTCATTAAGGAACAGTCTCCTCTTAAACATATTCGGGCTGGAGCTATCTACAGTCCTGCACTATCACCACACTGAAGTGCTACACAGTACAAAAAGAACAGGAAATTAAATTCAGCTTAGAGTTAAGTGTCTCAATACCAATGCAAATTAATTTTCTCGCGTTTAAATTTAAATGAACTCACTTTAACAAACACTGATAATATTTGTATTTATAAATGCAATTATTATATATCCGCAGGTATATACAGAAAAAATAAATATATGACAACTGGAAAACATTCATAAAATCACAAATTTAAATTTCGATATATACTATAAATAATGAATATATTAAGAATATAACTTGCAAACATGTCGTACATCAAACTGTAGATATTGAAATATAAGAAATGGGCAAGATTAAGTGGCAGTGAGTTACGCGAACAAAACAGTTATTAAATAGCATTTCTACGTAGGAATACGATCAGCCGGCGAGTATGTGTGACAGCGGATCAAATAACGCTAAATTCAATATGGCTGCTATAATTTATTAGGTAAAAGTAATTCACACTACAGAACCTGCGCGCAGTTAGAATTAAACCACATAGTTGTGTACATCAGAGTCAGGGATGAGATAGCTACAGCTTGCAGCGGTCCCCGTTAAATCCACGTGCCTGAGCCAGTACGGAGACGCCACTTACGAAACTACACAACCTCATCACGTTGACCACACGCCTGCAGAGTTATGGACATTAACTTCGCTTTGTAATGATAAGTTTCGTGATATTCTTTTTAATAACAAATCTAAGCAAGATAATATCTTTTAGTCATTTACTAAAATACATTTCTGTTATTCACTTGAGAAACTGAAAACTACTCGATCGAAATTAAGTTCAAATTACAATTTTCTCTTGACGTCTTTTATACAGCGGGCTTCGCCGACGAAATTAAAACAGCAAATGTGTCAAGACAAACGTGCAGTGAAAAAAAACGCTAATCGCGAATGAAATTACATCTACAAAAAACTTACAATTCGTGTCAGAAAAAATAATCAGTACCTACTCCGAGAACAATCGCTGACATTAAATGCGTTACAGTCATTATTTAAATTCTAAAGGAAAATCAACACAGGTAGTGTGTTTCACACTAATTATTTTTGTACCTCTACACCATGTTTCAATGGCTCCTAACGACAATTTTCCAGTCAACTGAATCCAATAGGTAGTTTAATTGGTATATCTATAACACACGACACAGATTTAATAATCACGACGACTTAAAATACTTTTCCACTAACACATTCAATCTTCGTTTTATTCACGGTATTAACAAGTAATGACGCATAAGGAATCTTAAATTTAGAACTTTGTGATATTTCAACGAACATCTATGTACAAACGTATGTACACACTGCGTACGTATATTATTTAAGACGAACATAATGGCCAGAGACACGAAGCTAAAAGCTGAATCCACATTCAGGCGCTAAGTCGGCGGCGGCTCGGTCGTATTTAGCGTTGCTTCATGGCAACGAGAATAACATCCCAAAAATATATATTTACAAATTACATTCACGATTAGAATCACATTCTGAAGTATTTGGTTTGATCATTTCAATTTAGTAACTACCTTCATAGTCATTTTGATAATCCTCTTTAGTCTTAATTTTGAAAATAATCTGTGATTCAGTAATGTGTGTCTGCATACACAGTCTGCACGAGCAGTCTGTTTGCAGCCGGTATGCAGTTGTAACGACTATGACTGCGACGACGAGGCCCAGTTGGGCTGCAACTTCGATGCAGTTATGTCAAGCGAACAAAACTGCAATTTTGCAGCTGATATGCTGATCTAATGCAGACTGTGTGTAGACACTCAATAATTCACTATTATACATAGTATGTCGAAGCCTAATAGTTAATAATTAACATAATATAATTGATGGCACTCTGCAATATTCCCAATAGGCCAAATTTTTCATTACCTGTAAATTTGTCTCATAACACCTACAATTCACTAAAATCAATAAAATACTAGCAAACGGACAACTCTTGCTCATATAAATGTATGCCAGATACAGCATTAAGAGTGTGTTTTAATATTTGTTTGTTCTTTTTGACCTTGGAATTAGAAAATGAACCATTGCCCCTGAAAGTAATCTAACAGTTACAGAAATGGGTACTTATCAATAATACATTTGACTAGGTATCAAAGCTAACCCTCACTGAAAACAAGAAAAATAATATGTCATAGTTTTAAATAAAGTGGTGGATATTTCTTAAGTGTTTTGGGACATTCTAAATAACTGGACAATTTATCAGATATTATTCTCATTGCATGAAAATGTTATTTTCCCTACAAGTTTAGCTCACTGTCCAGTCCAAGCCCCAGCGCTCCGACACCTTCAGCTGTGCGGCCGCTGCATCTTTCAATGAGAACAAGTGTGTCATCTCCAATTCTGTCTTTGCTAAAGCGATGGCCTTCTCAAACAGCTCTAGGGATCGCTTCAGGTTTCCTCTGAAATAGACCAATAACAAAACATACTAACAGGGTCAAGAATAACAGGAGCACAAAAACCAACATTCAGAAACCAGTGTGTGTGAGAAGATAGTGATGAATGTAAAAGAAGCACCACAAGTCTACCTGCCATATGAGACTCCTGATGCGATGCTATGATAGACACATAAAAATCTTTTCATATCCTTTACCAAATCTATATATCACAATATATCTTAATGCACCATATCTTAGATCAGATACTGGCTCATGGGAGAGTCAAAAGTCATGCAAACCAGGGTGCATGGATGCAGAGAGTGAGGAGTGTAGAAGAAGCACGGCAGGTTTGAAAGGATAGAGATATTTGGCACCTGGTGCTCTCTGCCTACCCTGTAAGGGATCTAGAGTGAAGAAATGTGTTTATATATATATCTTGATGTGCTCAGATCATACATGTTTCGGCATGTAAGGTTTGTGCAGTAAATGACCAAGATACTAACATCACATGTATCTGCTAAAAATATCAGATTACATAATGGTTTCAACACAACATAGCGTTTAACTGGAACATAAACTACACAATTGTCTTAGACATAACTTTTGTCTTCAATTCTATAGAATCTTTGCATTTGAGTGAGAGATAACCCATCACAGATAAATTACATGGTTAAATATATTTGATAAAAAATCTTATCTTTCCATGCCAACAGTTCCAACTGTATTGTAAAAAAAGTAGGTTACCTACAAAAATTAATTATTTGAATACATAGTTTACGTTAATAAACCATACAAATGTATGCTGAACAATTTTATAAAAATATGATGGGATTACATTGTAAAAAAAATATTTTACCTCTGCACTTCGATGGTACCCAGTGTCTCATAGGCAAAGTCACACTTGTCATCCATCTCAATAGCTTTGTTGATGAGTTTGACAGCTTTATCAAAATCTGTGCTCTTTTGTAACTGTACTAGACCTTTGTGGACATACAAAGTGGCATTGTTTGGATCCACGGCCAGAGCTGAGTCAAATAATGCCTCAGCCCGCCCCCACTCTTGTTGATCCGACAGTACTTGTGCAAACAGGATGTATGCTTCAGCACACCTTGGGAATCTCTCGAGTGCCCGCTCAAAATCAGCTCTTACTTGGGTCAAAGCCCCCACATTCTTGTGTAACTGAGCATGTCTATAGTCAGCATAACACTTCTGAATGTAAGCAATAGAAAAGTCAGGATTCAGATCCACAGCTTTAGCAAATTCTGCTGTTGCTTCATCCATTCTTTCCAGTAGCAAATAGACTTGCCCGCGGTGATGGTATATATCAGAATTGTTGGGGTCCAGTTTAGCTGCATTTGCAAAATCTTCCAGACAACGCTCAGTGTTCTCCAACTGTGTGTACAGAGAGGCTCTCTTGATCAGGGCATTCACCTTCACCTTGATGGAAGCATCACTATCAATCACTTTGCCAAGGTCAGCCTGAGCCTCATCATGCCTACCCAGGAGCAAATAGAAAGTTGCACGTAAAAGTAAAGCTTCAAATTTGTACTTCCCATCAGATTTCAGTTCCTCAGTGCAGGCATCTACAACAGACTCATAGTCTTGTGACTCGAGAGCTTCCTTGGCTTTAGCAAAAGCACTATTAAGTTTTTCATCTAACTGCATCTTTGCAATGGGATCTTCGGAGAAGGCAGAAAAATATGTTTTAATGAAATGCTTTGATGGCATAACAGGTTGCCTCTTTGCTAATGCTTCCCGAGCATGCTGCCTGCCGAGTGCCTTCAAGATGCGGTCAGCATTAACTAGAGAACTCTGCACCTGAAATCTCTCTAAAATGCAAGCAGACGTAACATCCTCCAGGGCTAGAACTAAATCTCCACTTTTTTCAGCGGCCCGGGAACGGCGAAGGAAAGCCTTTACGTATTTTTCATTTAATTTAAGCGCAAAAGTGCAGTCTTCCTTCACCTGATCCCACATCTCCCGTTTCTCGTAGCACGCCGATCTGTTCTGATAAAAGGTAGCCAGATCGACCGGGCGGTCGGGAGGGCAAGCCTCGATCGCCTCATTGTACAGGGCTATCGCCTTGTCGTACTCCCCAGCATGGAAAGCACGGTTTCCGGCACCCTTCAACTTCATAGCACGATCGATAGCACTCTCAGCAGCTTTTACGTTGTTTTCCTCGTTATCCAATGAAATAGTCGTTTTTGCCTTCAACTCTGCGATTTTTTTCTTCTCGGGATCTTCAAATCTATTTCTTAGATAAAGGTAACCTAAGCCAATAGCCAAAGGTGCACCGAGAAGAATAGCTAACTGCCATTTAGGAAAAGGTGTACTGCCCGTTGACGCCATCCTCACATAAAATTAATATTTATTAAAGATTCACCATTTATTTTCTCACGATGTTATAAAACCCTTTTTAACTCAAAATTTTTAAAATTCTATTCAGGGCTATCCGATCCTATCTAACCTTCTCATTTGATGATATGACACAATAAACAGATAAGAAAATCATGACTACCATAGACATATTTTAACATTTTGAATAAAAAGTGACATTGATAATATTAAGTACTTTTTTTATTACGTTTTTCCAACTATTACTTACAAAATAATTATTAATCTATTTGGATTAGACATATAAATACTTTTATTTATTAATTTTTACGGGGAGATACGTAAAGACCGAATGCATGCTCTGCTATATAAAATACGATTAAAATTACAACAAAAAACATCCCTGTGACGTAAACTGTAAAAGATATGTTACAAAACTATACTAACTGTAAATTTATCAAGCCCCATAGGTCCCTCGCACCATATTCAATGCGAAGAAAATTACATTTAGTACATTAAATACTGGTTGAATAATTAAAATTTATCCTATACATACATACATATGCATGAAGATATGTATGTATGTATGTATCCTATAATTACCACCAGGAATATAAATTTGATACTTAAGCTAATTCTGATTACTATATGATAATAATTTTACTATTCCATCACATGAAAGCAATCATATTGGACTAATGTTTTACCGCTCTGTGGTAGTTCTTAATAATTTAACCTTCATTTGTAATATGTGATCTTAATATATAAAATAATTAAAGCGGTAAGATGATTGAAATTTTGTACATTAGATCGAAACCAAATTGTAACAGAAGTAATTGAAGAATGCGTATTAAAACTTAGTCGAAAATAATACAAGTCAAAAAATCATTTTTTTCTTTAAACATTTTGAACCTAGACGGAGAAAGTTGAACGGCGAACGGTGATAATTAAGTTTAAAAATTTTGTTTAATCTGTTTTTGTGGTTATGGGGTGTATTTTGACGTTAATTTAAGTAAGTAAATATCATTGTTTTTGAGTAATTTAATTTTCCGTGTAGGTAAAGCGAAATATACACTATTGTACGTAAATAGTTTTCTCGAAATTTATTATTTTTACCCAGCAAAGGAGACGACTGGTTATTTACATTAAGTAGACAATGCGTTGTCACTTTGACAGAAGCGGCAACATTGACAGATTAAACGAGATATTCTTATTCTACATATGTTATCCGATTCTGCCTACTTCTTACCATTTATATTTATGAAAGGGTTCTAAGCAAAAATGTTTGCTTCCCAAATAAGCAAATTGGTAAGAATTATTTGTAGGTGAAAGACAGATAAATATTGATGCTCGCATACATTATTTCAAGTTAGTATTGTATTTCTTAAATATTTATTATTTTAAAAATGCTTAACAATAACTTTACAGGTCAAATTCGGCAATTATGTTAAGCCGAATCGCCTCGTCGGTCCCGCATCATATATTATTAAGCAAATGCGACATAAAACTGATCTGTACGAGCCGGATTATCTTATTGTAAGTTACGGTTTGATACGAAATGAAATTTGTATAGTAGTTCCAGAACTCTAAGATTCCAATTATAAATAACACTTGATTTAATTTAATAGCTATATTTTCATGATATTTAAAGAAGTATTATAGTTTGTATCCAGAGAACCAAGTAAGTAAGTATACCTGTAATGATTAAAATAAATGTATTATACACACTACTTTACAATTTCCTTGTGATAATGTGAATACATACTTATATAGACAATATTACGTCAAAGCAGAACATGCGCCAATGATCATAACACAAATATTTGTCAGAATGGAAATCGAACCCACAATCTCCAGCTCAGTCAATATCTGTATTGCATCAGTAATCCAGTCACATAAAAATAATATTGTAATGCCAAGCACTATGATTGCATACAATAAAATATATCGATTGCATTTAAAATCGATTCCCAGGCACAAGTTAGTTAAAGTATTCCCAACAATCGTCACAGATCAAGATTATCTAGATGCGTCACCTCGCTTTCCTTCACCTACGCCCTACAGCCAACTGCGTCTAATCTTCTTCGTGTTGGTTCCGTCAACAATACCAATCGGGTCTCATTTAAAATTCGAACACCGCCGCACTGACAAGTAAGGCGCACAAGAGATCGTTAAGCATTATGGCTCTATTCTATTCGATACGTGATAACTCCTGGATCAATTGTTCAGTGAATGTTAATGTAGGGCTAACACGAAGGTGCCTATATGACACCGATCGGCTTCCGGGAAGTGTTGGAATGGTGGTTCCAGCTTTTGTATTGATGTGCAGCTGCCTACACGTGGAAGTAGGCGCGAGAGATGTCGAGAATTGCTGTCGATATGATTGTTATTTATGATGTGGAAATACTGATTTAGGTACATTTCACACTATGACCGCACACCTAGGTAATGTCTGCAGTTTTTCATCTCGTAGAGCGATAAAACAATTTATTCAGAATTCCATTTGGACATATAAATTACACGTTGTTTTTAATTTTATATCCAGAAAGTAATCTAATGGGTAGCAAATGGCAGTCTATGCGACACACGAAGGTTTATATCTGTTTCACTCGGACTGTCAGTTCGAGCATCCAACATAAAGTGTAAAATAATTATACTCACTACGCAAGGTCAGTACATCGAGTCGATATTATACATTTAACATTGTTATAATAATGCTGCCTCGTTGGTCGAATGGTTACGAGTGCGATTGCCGATCGAGAGGTCCTGGTTTCAAATCCCGGGTTGGGCACTATTGGATTGTTCTAGCTTAAATTTTCTACTGGAAATTTCTATTAGTGGCTTGGAGTATGGATTTGTGCCCGGTATATGGCAATAGGTTCACCACCTACTCAATAATGGGATCTAAACATAACTGGTGAAACGTGGTAGTGTACTACACTCCTGTGCCTACCGCTTCCGGGGTTGCAGGCGTAATGTTACGTTTTTGTTATAATAATGTTTATCTTTCTATAGTTGGACAAAGTTCTCTCAGAATCAGAAAGATTTAGCCCGTACTTTGCCACGGTGATGAAGTGCAGGTAGATAGACTTCACACGACTCAGTGAACATTTGGATAACGCTAAGGTTTGCAGGTGCCCTCACGATGTATTCCTTTGCCTTTGATTTTTTGAAGTTTACTCCTTAAGAAACGATTTGAGTTATAAGGCCCGGTACGCAAATTTTATGAGGAGTAAAATCAAGTGTTAAC